>PKML01041308.1:33865-44540 GCA_002933935.1 Eutrema yunnanense | reverse complement strand
CAAAGCCTTGCATCTAGCAGCCTCCCATTCCTCCCTTGTCAGCTTAGGAAGTATAGGATAAGGTATCCTGGGTATATATACTCGTTCTGCAATTACCTTAGGCGCCACAGTCGAAGTCTCACTTGTCTCCCCAGAAATCACCTCAGTATCGACCGATACCAATGGGGTATAGATCGATACACGGGTTTTTGAAATATCCCGTTTCAGAATTGTAACCAGCATCGATCGAAACTTGGGGGTATCGATCGATGCCCTGGCGATTTCAGGATCCTCATCGAAATTTTCTGCACTTGAGGAGATGGCATTGACGTGTGCTCTCGGATTTTCAGTTCTCCATGGAAGAAAACCTTCCTGCCTCTGCACAGCTGACGCGGTTTGGGCAACTTGAGTTTCCACCTTCCTCTGGGAGAGACTGACAGCTTCAATCTTCCCATTCAGGTGGTCAATTTTTCCATTCAGGTCAGTGTACAGCGAGTCAAACTTCCCATTGAAATCCACCTGCAACTTCTGCTGTCCCTGAAGAACCTGTTCCATCATGAGTTCCATTTTATTATATGTGGACTTGGGAGGGATGGGCTGGTACGAAGAGTTCCCGTAATTTCGAGTGTTGTTGCTGAAGTTCATGTTGTTGTTGTACCCAAATTGTTGACCCTGAAATCCAGAACCACCAACATAGTTACAATCCTCCACTTTATTCTCAGCAGCAAAGTGGACCGCTTTCTGATTCTTCCCGATCAGGAAGTCCAGTTTGGCTTGAACTTCAGCAATCTGCGATGCATCAATTCTTCCAACCTGCTTTTTCCTCTCGAAATAGACATTCTTGGTGCTATTACTAGACGCCAAGTTCTCAATTAGTACGACTGCATCGTCTGGATATCTGGTGTTGAAGATCCCATTACTCGCAGTATCCAGGGCCATCTGGTACCTCCAATCGATCCCTCTGTAGAATGTGCCCAGCAGCTGAACCTGATTGAACCCATGGTGCGGACAATCCCTCTGATATGACTTGAAACGAATCCAAGCTGCCTTGAGTCCCTCTGTTGGACCTTGAGAAAACTGGGAAATTTTGTTCCTGAGCTCTTCAGATCTTGCATCATCGTAGAGGTTGCACAGGAATGCTTTCTTCGTCTCATCCCATGTAGTTAGAGAATCAGGAGCTAACTGCTTCAGCCAATAAGCAGCATCCCCACCAAGAGAGTATGAGAAAAGTTTGCAGAACAAGAACTCGTTGGGTACTCCATTGTACTTCATACCAGTGACCAAGTCCTCGAACCTCTCGATATGATCCATGGGATGCTCATGAGGTAAACCATGGAATGGGCTCTTACTTACAAGAGCATAGTACGCAGGCTTCAGCTCGAAGGCGTTCCTCTGAAAAGTTGGGATGCGAATCGCAGATCGATTGGCATAGAACTGACCAGGTCTGTTGTGCTCAGCAAGTGTCATGCCTCGATCACCTGCAGCATTCCCAACGTTGGCGCGCCCAGCTGGCGCGACAACCTCCATAACAGCAGCAGGGACAACGACGTTTGCAGCTTCATCAAGTTGCTGCCCTCTATCATTACACACATGACCCTCTTGGTCTCTCAGAATTCCAGCTTCATCAGCTTTTAAAACCACTGGGTTGTTCATCCCTGATGTTTGCTTGGTCTTTCTTTTTGTGCGTTCCACAAGTGCTAGTTGTTCCAGTGACAGTTCAACTAGCTGAGTGCTCTTGTTGCTCCTGGTTTCACGAACAGGCATACACCTGCAAACAAAACACTAGACAAGGCACGTAAGTAACCAGAAAATACGTTGAGTATCGATCGATACCAAGTGGTGTCGATCGATACCAACAAGAAAATCGACGAAGTATCGACCGATACTAGTGAGTATCGATCGATACTGACGGATTTAGTCGAAACTCGACAGCTAAAATCTAAAGGCGAAATTGAGTCCCCGGCAACGGCGCCAAAATTGATATGCTCAATTTAATACCCTAACAGTACTAAAGCAGTAGTTGTAATATAGCTAGGGGTTGAACCACAAAGACTCACGAAGATGCACAATAGATTGTATAGCTGAGAATTAAGCTAAGCCAGAAGATGTAATTAAAAGCAGTGCAGAAATTAAACGAGATGTAATTCAATTGGGAAATATAGGCTCATGGTTTTTCTTAGGAAATCAATGAATGCAGACTAACTAACTAACAGGATTCAGATTTAGCGCAGTTCTTGAACTCAAATCACTAAGATATAATTAACCAATTGTCGTTGCGAGAATTATCTAAATCTAAATCCTAGGAATTCCAAATCTCTTTGCGAATCCTAAAGTCTAAATCAGCTTTAATATCAGGTTTGATATGTTCACAAATCAATTAAACCAAATCTCTATGCGAATAATCAATTTGCTCACCTAGGTTCTATCAGGTTATTAATCGCACTATCGTGCCTAATCAATTATCCTCAGATCTATATTCTAGGCACTACTAAAAATTATGCGTATAGCTACGGATTAGCCACGGCAATTCCGTAGCTTTTTTAAAAGCTACGGAAAAGCTACGGAAAAGTTACGGAAAAGCTACGGAACAGCTATGAAAAAGCCACGAATAGCCACCGATTAGATACGAAAAAATTAGCTACGAAGCTAGCTATTTCGTAGCTATATCTTCGTAGCTAATTTTTCGTAGCTAATCGGTGGCTATTTGTGGCTTTCCGTAGCTGTTTCGTAGCTTTTCCGTAGCTTTTCCGTAGCTTTAAAAAAAATCCGTAGCTATAGGCATAATTTTTAGTAGTGAGGTAGCTAATCTAGAACAAGCTTTGAACACAACCTAAGCAAAGAACTAATTCAGATGGTGAATCCTAAACAGATAATTAACCTAGCATTCAGAGAAAACCCTTATGAGAAAACCCTAAACCTAAAGTGGATCTACTCAGACATGGAGAATGAAACAATAAACATGTTTGAATAAATCATCAATAGAATAATCAAGAAGGTTTTGAGATCTGATCTCGGACGAAGGGAGATTCAGACTTGTCTCTCAAACCCAGATTAAAATCAAAGTATAGAAAAATAAAGCTTAGCCTAAACAAGTGGCTGCAAAATCCTATTTATAACCTAAATCACGAGTTGGGGTCTTCTTGTAATTATTAAAGACTTCTAGGCACTTTTGCAATTCCTCAAGTCTTGGAAAACTCGCGGGTCGTGTCTTGCTGCGATGAGTATCGATCGATACCAGGGGGTATCGATCGATGCTTGTTGTGAAATCAGGTACCCAGCAACACGACTTCAGCTCTTGCTCCAAACTGCTCCAGAAAGTTCCCATAATTCCAATAATGCTCCAAACGTGCTAAGACCTGCAAAAGACTCTAAAAGACTCCAAAATACTATAAAGACTCTATAAAAAGGACTTATATCATGGCCTAAACAGGGTAAAAACCATGATATATCAGCTCCACGTTTGGCTCATCTTGAATGTATTAATCAAATGTGGCATCCTCTTCTTGTGGCCAATCATTGTAGTCAATGGCCATCAACTATAAGAAACAAAAAGGAAGAAAATATAAAGTTAGTAAATCTTAGACTAAATTTCAAATTCAGAATTGAAGGTAACGCTATTGGTCCACGACAACGGCGCCAAATTGATTTTGGTGTTTTACCACGTAGTCAATTAATCAACTAAAGTGCACACTACTGCAATCATAATAGTATGTCAATGTAGTACTTTAGGATCGAATCCACATAGACCAAAGTTAAACTACGATTCTCACAAGATGAAATTAAGCTAAGACGATAATAAGGGTAGATTTGCAAAGTAAAGAAAATAACTAAAAACGGTGTAAATTCAATAAGAGAAAAATGTTAAGTCGAGGGTTTCTTCGGGGGAATCCAGAGATCATGAATCAAACAACTATTCAGGGAACGATTAAACACAAGTTTCAAACTCAAACCTAAATATCTAACCAATCCACTTCCGTGGCATTGATTACTAAATCTAGCAACCTAAAATCCTAACTTCCGTTGAACATAGAGTTCTAGACCAGCATTAACGAATAGGTTCAATATGTTCACGAATCGCCTTAACATCAACTTCCGTTGGCTAAGGAAAATTCGCTCCCTTACGTTCTTTCTAGAAACCTACGACACTTCCGTGGTATAGATTAAACCCTAGATCAGCGACTAAGTGATCAATTCAGCCTAAGCAATAAACACAACAATAAGCAAAAACCTCAAAAGATAAATCCTTATATGTGTCTAATTCAATGACACATAGATCCCGTTGAAACCCTAAACCTAACTATGGAACTACTCCGACATGGAATCAGAGAAATCACAAAGAGATGATAAGGAAAACATACTTAAATTGATAAAAGTAATAAGAGGGTTCGAAATTTTCTCCAAGTTTGTCAGAAGTGGTTCATATATCTTCTCCCAAGCATACAATTAAAAGAGATGAAATATGTCTAAGAAAAATAAAGCTTAGCCTCAAAAGTGGCTTAAAAATAAGTATATATAGGTCTTGGGTCGAATTAGGTTAAGTTAGGATGATTCTGGGGCAAAATAGGAAGTTTAGAAACTGCATAAACTACTTTTTTCGTCTGGGAAGTGCATCGATCGATGCAAGTGTGCATCGGTCGATTTTGAAATTTTTGGACATGTGCATCGATCGATGCAAGGCTGCATCGATCGATTCTAACCTCCCTGTTCCGCGCATGCTTATTCTGCGAGGTAGATTGACCTGTCTTCAGTAAATCGGGTATAACTCTTGATCACACCGTTGGATTGCCTTCAAACCACTTGCAAATGAAATCTATTTCACCGATATATCTCGTGTCAAAATTTCTGCTCGATCCATTGGTGGAAAAACCTTTAAAGACTGCCAAACCTCTGACGTGTATGATTCTGCACCTCCATATGCTCATTTTCATCCAAAATGGCTCTTTTTCTCCCAAAGTCTCCTAAAACATGAAAAGACTCGATAAAAGACTAAAATACTCTAAAAACACACTTTGACTCGATAAAATACTTAAAAGAAACACCAAAACATGTCTTAGAAAAGGTAAAAACCAAGTATATCAATCAATCTCCTGCAATTTATTTAATCATGATTTTCACTTCATATATGTTCGAGTAGTTTCATTGTTGGGTTTAAAGGAATTATCAAAGGGAAATTCTATGTTCGATAAGGATTTCACGAGATAAAACCCTAGCTAATTTCTAGGGCTCTTTCTTATGGATAGTTGTCAATGCTAAATCTAGCGTCATGAACTAGAGGTGATTCATAGGTGTTAAGTACCACCAAAAGTGCTGAATCTAAGAAGAACTAGTGCAAACATCATGATTTTCCTTGCGGCCATAAACGAAAGCTACTGGTCGAGTGTATAGGTTGTTGGTGGGTAGGATGTACAAAAGTAGGCTACGCCGTTTATTATGTTCAGTCTGTGGAGTTGAAATCTAGAAACAGTTACTAAGAGCTTATGGAGCGTGATTGAATCGGGCATACCCTAAAATATATTTGTCTACCCAACACCGTTTTATTATTGTTTACAAATTGTTTCTCTCTTTAGTTGATGCCATCGATTTTCTTAATCTATTTTACAAGCAATTTTCCGTTTTACGTTCTTTACATTTTCGTGACAAAAACACATATAAGAACTTATTCTCGTGTTAGACTTCCTTGTTATTCTATGTCTAAGGTCTCGCAGTACATCTCTCTCTCCTTGTGGATCGATACCTAAAGTACTACAACACACGTCTATGCACTTTCAGAACCTTTAGGTTTATAAATTTAAAACCTCAAGTTCCGTAACCAATCCGACGCTATCAAGTTTTTGGCGCCATTGCCCGAGGAGTTAATTGATATATCATGGTTTTTACCCCTATTAGGCCATGATATAAGTCCGTTTTATAGAGTCTTTCTAGTATTTTGGAGTCTTTTAGAGTCTTTTACAGGTTTTAGCACATTTGGAGCATTATTGGAGATATTAGAGTTTTATGGAGCATTCTGGAGCGAAACTGAAGTCTGGTGACTAAGTGCCCAATCGAAGCGTCAAGCATTGAAGCAGATTACAAGTCGCGACTTTTTCAAGAGTTGAAGAATTGCATATTTGCCCCAGAAGACTTTAATATTTACAAGAAGACCCCAGAACGTGTTTAGACTATATAATTAGGTTTTTCCGCGACTTTGTTGGCTATGCTTTATTTTTACTTTGGTTTTTGGAGCGACAACTATGAACTCCTGGTTTTTATTGATTTCTTTGATGATATATTCAATCATGTTGTTTTCAATCTCCATGTCTGAGTCGATCCATTTTAGGTTCAGGGTTCTCATAACGGTTTTCTCTGAATGCTAGGTCGATTAGTTTATTAGGATTCACCATTTGAATTAGTTCTTCGCCTTAGGTTGTGTTCAAAGCTAATTCTAGGTTGACGAATCTAGAACATAGATTTTAGGATAATTGATTAGGCACGACACTGCGATTAATTACCTGATAGAATCTTAGGTGAGCAAATTGATTATTCGCAAAGAGATTTGGTTTAATTGATTTGTGAACATATCAAACCTGAAATTAAAGCTTATTTACTCTTAGGAATTTGCAAAGAGATTTGAGATTCTGAGGTTTAGATTTAGATAATTCTCGCAACGACAGTTGGTTAATTATACTTTAGTGATTTGAGTTCAAGAACCGCGCTAAATCTGAATCCCGTTAGCTAGTTTGTCTGCATTCATTGATTTCCTGAGAAATACCCTGAATCTATATTTTCCTCCAACGAATTTACAACTCGTTTACTGCTTATTGCTTTTGTTTCATCTGATTTGCTTAGCTTGATTCGATACTATACAATCTATTGTGTGATTTCTGTGAGTCTTTGTGTTCGACCCCTACACTTACTACAACTAATGCTTTAGTACTTTTAGAGTATTAATTTGAGCATATCAAATTTGGCGCCGTTGCCGGAGACTCAATTTCGCCATTAGATTTTAGCTGTCGAGTTTCGACTAAGTTCGTCGGTATCGATCGATACTACCTAGTATCGGTTGATACTCGTCGTTTTATTTTGTTGATATCGATCGACACCTTTTGGTATCGATCGATACTCATCACGTTTTTTTTTGGTTACTTACGTGCTTGACTCTTGTTTTCAGGTGTATGCCTAATCGTGAAACCAGAAAGAACAAGAGCACTCAGCTAGTTGAACTGTCTTTGGAGCAGCTAGCACTTTTGGAACGCACAAACATAAAGACAAAGCAAACATCAGGGATGAACAACCCAATGGTTCTAAGAGCTGATGAAGCTGGAGTCTTGAGAGACCAAGAGGGTCAAGTGTGCAATGAGAGAGGGCATCGACTTGATGAGGCTGGAAACGTCATTGCCCCTCCTGCTGTTGTTGGTCAGATTGTCGCGCCAACTGCGCAAGCCAACGTTGGGAATGCTGGAGTTGATCGAGGTAGAACACTTGGTGAGCACAACAGATCTGATAAGTTCTTTGCCAATCGAGCTGCGATTCGCATCCCAACTTTTCAGAGGAATGACTTCGAGCTGAAACATGCGTATTACGCTCTTGTAAGTCAGAACCCTTTCTATCGCCTACCTCATGAGAATCCCATGGATCATATCGAAAGGTTCGAGGATTTGGTCACTGGTATGAAGTACAATGGAGTGTCCAATGAGTTCCTTTTCTGCAAAATTTTCCCGTACTCTCTTGGTGGGGATGCTGCTTATTGGCTGAAGCAGTTAGCTCCTGATTCGCTAACTACATGGGATGAGACGAAGAATGCATTCCTGATCAACTTCTACGATGATGCGAGATCTGAAGAGCTCAGGAACAAGATCTCTCAATTTTCTCAAGGTCCAACACAGGCACCCAAAGCCGCTTGGATTCGTTTCAAATCATATAAGAGAGATTGCCCGTACCATGGGTTCAATCAGGTTCAGCTGTTGGGTACTTTCTATAGAGGGATCGATTGGAGGTACCAGATGGCTTTGGATACTGCGAGTAATGGGAACTTCAACACCAGGTATCCAGATGATGCGGTTGTGCTGATTGAGAACTTGGCGTGTAGCAATAGCACCAAGAATACGGATTTCGAGCGGAAGAAGCAAGCTGGAGGAGTTGATGGATCGCAGATTGCTGAGGTACAGGCCAAGCTGGATTTTATGATTGGAAAGTCTAAGAAGACTGTACACTTTGCTGATAGAGTCGATAATATCGGTGGAGATGAAGTGGAGGATGTTAACTACGTTGGTGGTTCTGGATTTCAGGGTCAACAATATGGGTACAACCACAACCGAAACTTCAACAACAACACTCGCAATTACGGGAACTCTTCGTACAAGCCCATCTCTCCAAAGTCCACAGAGAATAAGATGGAATTCATGATGGAACAGATTCTTCGGGGACAAGAGAAGTTGCAAGGTGACTTCAATGAGAAGTTTGACTCTCTGTACATTGAGCTGAATGGGAAAATCAAAGCTATCAATCAGACCCAGAGGAAGCTGGAAACTCGGGTCGCTCAGACAACAGCATCTGTGAAAAGGCAGGAAGGTTTTCTTCCAGGGAAAACTGAGAATCCAAGAGCACACGTCAATGCAATCACCATAGGAAGTGCTAAAGAAGCCACTGCAGTGGTAGAGAAGGGTTTTGATGCAGGAATTTTCGACGATATTGTTGAAGATGACGACTGGGATTCTGAAATCGCCCAGGTATCGATCGATACCAGCCAGTATCGATCGATACCAGCCAGTATCGATCGATACCAGTCCAGACGCCTGCACGATTGGATGGAAAATCACATGTGTCGATCGATACCCCTCCAGTATCGATCGATGCTGAGAGGCATGTCGAGAAGAAGGCTGAGATTGTCAAGGAAAGGGTGTACAAACCCATAATACCTTATCCTATGCCTCGTATTATGACAAAGAAGGAATGGGAGGATGCCAGATGCAAAGCTATGCTGGATAAGCTTGTTGTGGAGTTTCCTGTGGTTGATGATTTATCTGCAGATGATAATTCGAACATCACCCAGGCATCGATCGATACCCTACCTGTATCGATCGATACCGTCCCAGATACTGCAAAGGAGCCGCGTATGAGTGTTGACAGACCTCACGAGCCCAAAAAGCTGAATCCTATTCCTCAACACCTCCGAGCTCCCATCACTCCAAAGCAGCTGTGTGGCTTTGAGAAGAGAGTAGGAAGGATACCCCACTCGTTCACTTTTGAAGAAGCTCTAGAGGGCTGGCCTCTGCTAAGTCACTTCAAAGATTGCAGAGAAACTCTGGAAGAGGTCGAAGCACTCTTCATCAAGGCAAGACGCAAGTCACTACCGCTGAGGCAGTTGACCCAGAGGGAAGACCCATGGAAATTCGCAGTTCCATGCTCCATCTCCGGAGTTGAATTCGATGCGTCTCTCGTTGACTCAGGGTCTAGCGTCAATGTAATATCAAGGGAAATTGCTGAACGATTGAGGGCTGATATAAGACCCCCCCCCCCACGATGCTTCTCACGTTTGCGAACTCCTCAACCTCACCTCCATACGGTATTATCCATGCTTTGCCTATTAAAGTAGGAGATTGTATGGTGCCCACTAATTTTCAGGTTGTGGAGATGAGCAAAGGATCTGAGGTTTCTTTGCTCCTGGGACGACCGTTTATGACCACTGCTGGCGCGATCATAGACACACCTAATAAGAGACTCTCTTTCTCTTACATTGACGGAGAAGCCTACTATGATGCCATTCCCTCTAGAGGTGCTCCCACACATGTCTCGTGCTTTACTGTTGTCACAAGAGAGACATTGGTAGTTGATCTTTTGGAAGAGCCTCTTGACGACCCAACTGTCATAGACATTTTGGTTGAACCGCCCAGCATCCCCAAGAAAGTTGTCAGGAAGGCTAAGGCAACAAAGAAGAAGGCAAAGAGCAAAAGAGTCGAGAGTACTCCCTCTATGACCTTAATCCCTCAGAAGTGTGATGGGGATTCGATTGAGTACAAGGTGAAGTGCAAAGGAACTTCGAAGCCATTCTCTAAGGCTCGAGTTCTTCTTACTTCGGAGCTGAAAGAGAAAGGACATGAATTTATGGAGAGCATGTTGAGCAGAATTCTGAGTGTGCAAGTATCTAGATGTGGAACTTGCATGTGAGTAAGCTCTCAATCTTCTCCTGACTGATCACCTGAGCCAAAGTCAAGCTACTGACTTTAAACGAGCGCTTGGTGGGAGGCAACTCACTGTTGAGTCTGTTTTTGAGTCGTTTTTCTTTTTATTTTACGTTCTGTGTTTGTGTCAGGATAAACAAGGAGCAAAACTCGAAATCGCCTGAGTATCGATCGATACCACTGATATATCATGGTTTTTACCCTGTTTAGACCATGATATAAGTCCTTTTATAGAGTCTTTTATAGTATTTTGGAGTCTTTTAGAGTCTTTTGCAGG
The DNA here is from genome assembly GCA_002933935.1 of Eutrema yunnanense. NCBI lineage: Eukaryota > Viridiplantae > Streptophyta > Magnoliopsida > Brassicales > Brassicaceae > Eutrema > Eutrema yunnanense. The sequence goes on along the minus strand of PKML01041308.1, from coordinate 34,127 downwards.
TTTTAGCACATTTGGAGTATTCTTGGAGATATTGGAGTTTATGGAGCATTCTGGAGCGAAACTGAAGTCTGCTGGCTAAATACCCGATTTCACGTCCAGTATCGATCGATACCCCCTGGTATCGATCGATACCCATCGAAGCAGATTTCAAAGTCGCGACTTAATGAAGTTTGAAGAATTGCAAAAAGTGCCCAGAAGTCTTTGATAATTACAAGAAGACCCCAAGTCGTGATTTAGGTTATAAATAGGAGTTTTAAGCCAT
>PKML01041308.1:0-15705 GCA_002933935.1 Eutrema yunnanense | reverse complement strand
GTTTGGCTTAGCGTAATTCGACACTTCATAATCTATTGTGTGATCTCTGTGAGTCTTCTGTGGTTCGACCCCTAGCTATACTATTACAACTGCTTTAGTACTTTAGGGTATTAAATTGAGCATATCAACCACATTGGTATCGGTCGACACCAATCGCGAATGTACGGTTCATCATGTCGATTTAAGCCTGGTATCGATCGATACCAGGCTGTGTGTCGATCGATACCAGATGTTCCAGCACGGTAACTTCTTGTTTCTCTTCGTTCTATTATGTTCTTTTGTTTTCTTTTACCAACTCTAGGCTAGATAACACTGGGGACAGTGTTGTTCAAGTCTGGGGGAGGTGTCTGCTGACATTGTGTTTGTTTTTCTTAGAGTCAGTTGTTTTATCAAGTCATTCGTTGTTTTATTGAGTCAAAACTTGTTGGAGATGATGATCATGTGCTTGAATTGTTGTTTTGATTTTGTTTTTGAGTGACCAGTGTTGCAGGATCAGCTCTAGATTGACTAATGAAAAATCCAAGGACTAACCAGTTGACTAGAAAACATCCATGTCTCCAGCAGAGTTCCTCTAAAAACTGAGCCAAATTTTTGCACTTCGTCGATGTGGTTAGTGTTTACAGAGCTTGATTCATCATTCATATCTGACAAAGGAATCCATATGTTTAAACTAATGGTATCTCTCTCCCCTGTTATAAGTTGATAAATAAGAGCATAAAAGATTGAAATGATTTTCTTTTGAGTAGAGGCTAGGAAAATATCCAGCGATCCCATTATTCTACTTAAGAGGAAATGATCACACAAAGGTTGAAAGCGAGGTTAGGAAAATTTCCTGTGATACCACTATTCTCCTAAACCTTTGATACATAGAGAGGGAAGAACGGGGGATTCGATGGCAAACACCATCAATACTAGCGTTTCGGACCTTGATGTGTATATGCATATCTAAAAAAAAAAGAGAACATAATAAAAAATAAGTCTGGGGGAGAGGAAGTGATACAAAAAGTCTGAAATTGGATGGTTCCTTGTCATGATATTGTATGGTAAAGAATCTAGAAGGTTCTTGAACATTGGTTGCAGCGATGAAACTGGCGATGAGGGTTTTATTTGAACAATGCTGCGAGATAATGTGTGGAGTCTGGAAAAGCTGCGAATGTCTACGGAGAAGTACATGGTGGTTAGATCAAAAGTTGGTTAGGTGACATTTGGGTGCTTGGGAAAAGGATATTTGCGATGGTTCATGAACAGGTGAGTCTCCGTGTTTTCAAACCTCTTTCTCTGGTTTAGTCTTCTATTTGCTTGAGGGCAAGCAAAGGCTAAGTCTGGAGGAGTTGATATATCATGGTTTTTACCCCTATTGGGCCATGATATAAGTCCGTTTTATAGAGTCTTTCTAGTATTTTGGAGTCTTTTAGAGTCTTTTACAGGTTTTAGCACATTTGGAGCATTATTGGAGATATTGGAGTTTTATGGAGCATTTTGGAGCGAAACTGAAGTCTGGTGACTAAGTGCCCAATCGAAGCGTCAAGCATCGATCGATACCCCCTGGTATCGATCGACACCCATCGAAGCAGATTACAAGTCGCGACTTTTCCAAGAGTTGAAGAATTGCAGATTTGTCCCAGAAGACTTTAATATTTACAAGAAGACCCTAGAACGTGTTTAGACTATATAATTAGGTTTTTCAGCCACTTTGTTGGCTATGCTTTATTTTTACTTTGATTCTACTTTGGTTTTTGGAGAGACAACTCTGAACTCATGGTTTTTATTGATTTCTTTGATGATCTATTCAATCATGTTGTTTTCAATCTCCATGTCTGAGTAGATCCACTTTAGGTTCAAGGTTCTCATAAGGGTTTTCTCTGAATGCTAGGTTGAATAGTTTATTAGGATTCACCATCTGAATTAGTTATTCGCCTTAGGTTGTGTTCAAAGCTAATTCTAGGTTGACGAATCTGAAACATAGATTTTAGGATAATTGATTATGCATGACATTGCGATTAATTACCTGATAGAACCTTAGGTGAGCAAATTGATTATTCGCAAAGAGATTTGGTTTAATTGATTTGTGAACATATCAAACCTGAAATTAAAGCTGATTTACTCTTAGGAATTTTCAAAGAGATTTGAGATTCTGAGGTTTAGATTTAGATAATTCTCGTAATGACAGTTGGTTAATTATACTTTAGTGATTTGAGTTCAAGAACCGCGCTAAAACTGAATCCCGTTAGCTAGTTTGTCTGCATTCATTGATTTCCTGAGAAATACCTTGAATCTATATTTTCCTCCAACGAATTTACAACTCGTTTACTGCTTATTGCTTTTGTTTCATCTGATTTGCTTAGCTTGATTCGATACTATACAATCTATTGTGTGATTTATGTGAGTCTTTGTGTTCGACCCCTACACTTACTACAACTACTGCTTTAGTACTTTTAGGGTATTAATTTGAGAATATCATTAATCGCTACAGTTTCTGCCACACCATAGAGGTTAGTAAATCGACTATAAGACAAACTTTTTTCTTTTTAATTTTTGGTTTTGTTTTTCTTCGTTTCAGCTTTGAAACATGAACTCGCCTCTGCAGCGAGATGACTACTAGGAGCAGGGTTGCTACGACCCATCTTGTGCTGACTACCCTCACGATTCACACGTCAACTGTGACTCGTTCTACATGGATCGGAAAACGACCCCGACCAGCTACTCTCAAGGACGCCACACGCCTCCTTACTACCGAGACGAGCCTTTTTCGTCTAAATTTGTCAACTTTCGACAACACTCATACCGTCTTCCTCATCAAATCTTGAACCAGCATGAAGACAACTCGGAACTTAGCGCTCATTTGGAGCGACTCAAAGCGATGATCAACAAAACTATCGGCTTAGAAGTTAAGTCCGTAACCGCTTTAAACGAGAAAGTAGACTATGTCCGTCGAATTCAACAAGAAGTTTGATGATCTTGCTGTCCACGTCAAAGTCCTCAAAGACGCTGTAACACTCTGATAACACCGGTTTATTACTATTTTTATGGAGCACTTTCATATTCTTTTGCAGGTGTTTTAACTCCGTTTTCAAAGGTTTTCAAGTGATTTCATATTTTAGAGATTTGAAAGACGTTTCAAGTAACTCGGAATAAAAGAGTGCATTTCTGAGCAAAAATATATTTTTGGATAAACTTAGACCGTCAAGAAGTCTTGCAGCTAATGGAGATATTTTCACCGTCTTATCATCCCCAAATTTGGACACAACAAAGTAGAGACAACCAGCTTTCAAATGCAATTGGATTGGAGGCAATCCAATGGTAATGGTTGGATCCTTAAATATACCCGAAGCACTGAAGGCAGATGAAGTTTCCCGGAAGAGAAGCCCACCGCGCCTGGAGGAGCTGGAGCTGCGGCCAAGTACCATATCGCCACTCCTGGAGAGCTTCCACCCGCGGCCAAGAGGTGTTTCGCCACTCCCAGATGGCCTGCACCCGCGACCAGGGCATGTCGCGAGCAATTCGACTTGTTTCTTCACCGAGGCCAAAACCGTCATTTCTCATCAAACCCTAAACGTAGAATACCTCTATAAATACTTATTTTATGCCTTTTAGACAGACACGACATATTATTTTCACGATATTTGACAGAGGAAAATCCCTAGCAACTTATGTTCTTGGTTTTTAAGGATTGGATGAAGGATTCTTCATTTGTGTTCTTCGATAAAGAAGCTTTCTCCATGCTTTTTTATGCACTTTTTCTTTTAATATGTTTACCTCAGCTATGGCTGAGTAATTCTCTTTTTGGGTGAAAGGTGTTTGAAGGAGAATTTATGGTTCGATTCCTATTAGGTTTTTAGTCTATGATACCGATTAGGGTTCTTCGTTCTATCCTTGTTGTTAATGTGTTGCTTGACTAACCGTCTTAGCAAATGATATTAGGCGTTTAAGAGCCACGAGAGTGCTGTATCTAATCGCTTGATCTAGGGTAGACGAGCAAATCCATCGTAAGATTTCGAAAGTATACTTACGGAGGAATTGTGGGCGTAAACGACCTTTGAGAGTATCACTAACTTCTTGCGCGGGCGGAGACGAAAGCTACTGTCCGAGTACTGAAGTGAGTAGGTGTGTAGGATTATGGGAGTAGACTACACGCAGCGTACGTGTTCCAAGTTCAAGAACCCAAAGTCGAGAAAAGTCGCTTTAGAAATCCTAGAATTTTCCTTGTAAATATCGGCCATAAACCCTAGAAAATTCCCGATTACCCAACAATTCGTTTAATTGATTCACAACCTCGATAAAATAATTAGTTAGCTACTTCCCTTCTTAGTTTAGTTTAGATTCCATAGATACGACCGTAACAAAACCCAAAATATATTTTACGTCTAGACCTAAGTTAGAACTCGTCAGAAATCGACAACGTCTATCCCTGTGGATTCGATCTCTAAATACTACTTCGTGAGGTGTGCACTTGCGGCTTATATATAAAGGGTTAAACCCCACGCCGGGGTTAATTCATGGTGTATCAAGGCGCAGTCGAATGAGGCTTGGCCGCGGGTCATGACCTTGTGATCTACTTACAGTTGGTGTTGCTTCTTGGGCTCATGAATGATTTATCAAAGTATCTATAAAGAAAAGATCAAGATATTTTGAATGCTATGTCTCTAGTGAATACCACCAAACAACAATTATGAAATCAAATGTATAATGGATGGGGTTCTCTGATAAATAAAGTTTCATCATTTTGTGAGAATCATAAAACTGAGTTGCTTATTAGGGAAGAAGAATTTGTCGATCCAGCCCGCACACCGTCTTCTCATTAATAAAGTCCTAGCCCGCGAACCATCTGCTCCTGCGAGCTTTTCACATACACACAGTGTCGCTTACACAGCCATGGAGAAGAAGCTTGATCAACAGGAGAGACGATACCAGCGTGTGATCCACTTCCTTCAGGAGAACCACCAGTTCGATGGCGATATGTCTGACTCCGAGTCGGATGGCTCACGTGACGTTTAGCCTCGCGCTTCATCATTCACGACCAGCCTCACGCATCAGCACTACGGTTCCATCAACCTTTTCTCCTTGTCTTTTTATCCATATTTTCCATTTTTATTTTTATTTTTATTTTATCGTGTCTATTCCATCCTTTCACCAACTTTTTTGCCTTATTTAAAAAAAAATTCTAGTAATCTTTTTCAATTTTTGGTTTTTAAGTATTTTTCAGGGGCGTTGAAACAAAACTATGATGATTTCGACCTATGTGCTTCTACGTTATCTCCTCGTGCCAACTATTTTGTAGTTTAGTACTAGACTAGGCGATAGCAAGGGTACTTGCAATATGACAACCCTAGGGGATTTTGACCCATAGAGATTTTTTGACATGATATTCTAGCTCAATTTATTTGATCTTAACTGGAATTTAATTTTCCCATCAAAGGTTTTAGGCAAGGCAACAAATCGACATCCATGACATCTTTTCCTTTTACCATTCTTTGTTGTTCCTGGATGGCCTGTTCATCTTTAGCTGGTACCCTACCCCGTACCATAGCCATTATTTTCGAACCGCATGCATTCTTCTCTTGTTTTCTTATGTGCATATATGTGCAAAAACGCCGGAGAGGGAGGAACGACACAATTTTCAGTCACTCGAGACGGAAGACTGGATGGATTCGGTTAAGGATGTATCACAACAATTAAAGCTCAAAAGTTGCCTTGGAAATATCTTATTATTTGTAATTTTCGTCCTCCTTAAGACTCCGTTATAAAGACGTTTCTCCTTAAAAAAAAAAACCCCCCCGAAAAGAAAGGAAACAAAAGCCTAAAGAGTCTTAGGTGGTCTACATTTATGTACCAAGGCAACCATGGTTCGTTTGTGAGGAGTGAGACGCCATTCGATTCATAACCCGGAGAAAAATCTAAGTTTGGGGGAATGGCAGAAAAGTTCTGTCAAAGACAAAAAAAAGTTTCGTAGAAGGAGGAATTCACAAGTAGGTTGTCTTCTATCTCCATCCTACCAAATGCTGCCTTGTACTTGAGAGCCTTTGTTAACATCAAGTAGGTTGAATTCCACCTTGTTTTAATATCCAATGGCAAGCTTCCTCTTGTAATTTTAGCAACATCAACCTTTTGTTCAAATGAATTCAGCCTATTTGTCTTGGATCTAACATATAATACAACATTAATAATGGGATTCACATTCTCATTCACCTTATCTAATCCTTCATTCGCAATCAAATTGATAATATGAGCACATCATCTGACATGCATATAGCTCCCATCTAACACAAAGGGGTCATGCGAGAGTAAGGAGAATTGAGCACTAAAATTCCTCAACGCATAACCATTTGATGTAGCATTATCAACAGTCACACAAAATAATTTTTCTATTCCCCACTAAGCTAAGCACTCTTGAAGCACATTAGATATTATCAAACCTTTGTGATCCAAGACATACCTAAAGCCAATGATCAACTTCTTCAATCGCCAATATACGTCAATAAAATGTGTTGTGATGACCATATAACTAGCACCTGCGGATATCAAATTGTAAAAATGAGATTCTTTACTAAAATTCAAATTTAAAACAAATGATTAAGAACATACCCTGTTGTAGAAGCAGTCCAGATGTCAGTTGTTAGTGAAACTCTTTGCTTGTTGGCCATAAACTATTCCCTCAAAGCTCCTTTCCTTGATACATACATTTTAACAATGTCTCTTGTTGATGTCCTTCTTGAGTGAGGCTTGTACAAGTGTACCTTCAAGTGAAGTCATATAAACAGAATCAGAAACCACATATAAATAGCAAAATAGACGTTTAGACAAGGAAAAAAAATAACAAACCTTCTTGCAGAAATGTTTCCAAGCCACGCTTTCAATAAAAGCCAATGGCAACTCTCCTATCACAAGCATCTCATTTGATGCTTCTCTGAATACCTCCTCAGTCACTTTTGCATTATGCATGTTTCCATCTTCATTAATAATAGGTTGAATGTTGGCTTCACCTTCTACCCACGCCTTGTAATGCTTGCAGATTTGAAGATGATTTAAAAAGGTTTGAAGTCCCTGACTTGCTATTACACGAATACTCTTTCTTGCAGTAGTGGCAGATACACTTGTTATGGTTATTCGAAAGCCTTGTATAATGCAACCATACATTGGACCTTGTGGGGAGAGTCCTCTTACTAGGCTGAGAAGTTACTACACTTGCACCAATTTTATCATGTACTTTTCAATCTCTCGATCAGCCTCTTGTTGATTATTGTTTTTTTTGGAATGAAGGCGATGATGAATCCATCTCAAAAAGTACATGAAAACAGAGACATAATATAAGTTAGAACATAGAAAAAATTGCTAACAAAATCAGAATGATTCAAGAATCAAATCGATTCACAAAAAAAAGATAAAGATTAAACAAGATAATCGTTTAACATACATGAACAAGACAAACTTAGATGCTAACCGAATGATTCAAGCTAGAGAAGTATAAACTCAGAAGTAGAGAGAGATGAAAAGTTAAATAAGAAGATGCACATACCTAAGACTAAGATCAATTTCTGGAATTTCTAGAAACAGAATGATGGTAAGGGAAAGTCGAAGAAGCTGAAGAAGCCAAAGTTGATGTCTTTGAGCTTTCTTATAGCTAGGGTTTTCGATTTGGGGAAAAGGAGAAATCAATGAGATGCTCAATCGTTTCCAGATTGATTGCATATCGCCGTAAATCTGCAAAGCCGAGACATGAGACATCATACATAATTATGAAACCTAGACATAAGTATCACGCTTCGGTTATACTTTGGATTTCAGTTAATAACCGATCCGAAACCAAAACCGAAGAAACATGAAATCAAAAATCGATCGGTTATTTGGATATATCCGAAACCTAAATGGTTCGGGTTCGGGTTCGGATTTCGGGTATGGAGTTTATGCCCATGACTAGCAACACTTATGCGAGTAGGAAGTGACTAGAAAATGTGGATTTCAACAGCTCCATTATCTCTTGCTATTTTGCATAATATCTATTATCCTCCGGCGTAAATACGGTAACCCGAAACACTTTTAATCTCACCCCTAAATACCTTAAATGCATAGCCTTGATTGTCTTGGTTAGTACTTTTGATGAGAATCACGCAATCCTTAATGAATGTTAAGAGCTAGTTGACTGGAAGTTAGGGTTTAAGTGGATAGATTTTCGCATGACATATACCATGGACTAACGTTGCAGTACTCTTGGTGAGAACTTTCTAGACTAATTCTCGATTGATGCATTACGTTGGTTATGGTTTAGAAGGACGGTCACTGAGATTTTGTTAGTTCTTGCGTTTTCAAAACTTCTTTCCAATGTTAGATTTATGTTTTGTTTGAGGACAAACAAAGATCTAAGTTTGGGAGAGTTGATAATACCAGTTTTTGACCATTTTTATGGATCGCTTTAATATCTTTTGCAGGTGTTTTTAACTCCGTTTTCAATGGTTTTCAAGTGATTTCTATGTTTTAGTGTTTTGAAAGACATTTCAAGTAACTTGGGATAAAATAGTGCATTTCGGAACAAAAGTACGTTTTTGGATAAACTCGTACCATCAGAAGTCTTGCAATCAAAGAAGACCTTCTTACCGTCTGATAATCACCAAATTTGGACACAACAAAGAAGACACAATAAGGTTTCAAATGCAATTGGTTTGGAGACATTCCAATGGTTAGATCATCAAATATACCAGAAGCCCTGAAGGCAGAGCTGCCTCGAAGAATAGCCCACCGAGGGCAGAGGAGCTCCACCCGGGGCCAACCATCAATCTGTCGCGGCCAGGGAAGATCCACCCACGGCCAAAAACCATTTCACCACGGCCAGAGAGCACGCACCCGCGGCCACTCCCTGTCTGACCAAAACAAGCTCGTTTTTTCACCGAGGCCAATTCTGCCTTTTCACATGAAACCCTAAATGTCTACAAAGAAGTGAAGACTATAAATATATGTTTTGAGGTCTCTTAGACATAATCTCTTTCACGCTTTAAGGCAGAGACGAATCCCTTGTAAATTTTACTTTTGTTCTTCGGTTTGGAGCAAGTTCTCGATCGGTGTTCTTCAATAGAGAAGCCTTTCTTCATCCCTTTTTCTTACTGTTTTCTTTTCAATTATTGATTATGTTTCTCTCAGCTATAACAGAGTAGTTCTCTTATTGGATATAAGGTCTCGAAAGGGCTCTCATGGTTTGATTATTCATTAGATTTTTAGACTAGGATACCGATTATGATTCCTCATTCTATCCTTTTTATTAATGTGTTTTTGCTTGATTGATCACCTTGCAATTGAACTTAGGTATTTTTAGAGCTAAGAAAGTACTGGATCCATATGATTGACGTAGGGTAGATGAGCAAGACCGTTACAAGATACGAAAATATACTTCTAGAGGGATTGTGAGCGTTAACGACATTTACTTATCATCATAACTTTCTGCGCGGCCGGAGACGAAAGCTATCGGTCGAGTATATAAGTTATCAATGTGTAGGATGTACGAAAGTAGGCTACAAACAGTGTCCGTGTTCCAAGTTCAAGAATCCATAGACGACAAAAAGTCGCTTTAGAAATCATAGCAAATTCTTTGTGAAAAATCGGCCATGAACCGTAGAGAATACCCGATTGCCCAACATTTCATTTAATTGTTTACAACCTCGTTTTAATTATTATTTTTTGCTTACTTTAGGTTAATATTCTAGCTACAAGCGTGAGAAACAAAACCCATAAATATCGAATAGGTCTAGACACATCTTAGAAATCAATAGAAATCTACAACGTTCACCCCCGTGGATTCGATCCCTAAATACTACTGTGTTTTCTGTGCACTTGCAGCCTAGCTAGAAGGATAAAACTCTAAAAAGTATTCGATCCCTAAATACTACTGTGTTTTCTGGCAAACCTTATTATCTAGGAACAAAACATTCAGATTTATTATGACTGAAGTATTCCTCATGACCTATGTTTTAACCTAATGATGTATTCTTGTAGATAGAGACACTTAAGGCAATTGGAGTTGTTGATGCGGCTGTGAGAACCATGATAGTTTGTTGCAGCACGAAGCTGATGATATCGAAGAAGTTTTAAAGATTGAAGGTCCAAGAGTGAGGGGAATATTCACAATTTATCTTTTAATCATGTACTTTTACTTTGTAATATAGGTTTTTTGTATCATGGTTTCATATTAATATAATAAAATGTCATTTTTCTTTTTTATATTATGAATTAATTGTTTTTATTATTATTATTATTACAAATATTCAAAAAATATATTACAATTAAAAAAAAAAATCCATTTGTAATTTATATCCATTACAAAAAATATATTACAAAAAATAATTTGCTATCTTTGTAAAACAACTGTTATTATTAATGAGTTTTAATAACAATTATAACACGCTATTATAAATATTAACAATTGCATAGAGAGAAACGCTATCGTTGTTTAATTAACTATAGCGTACGTCAAGTCCGCTATCTAAAGTGTCCGACCTACAATGACGGGCGCTGTCAGAGCGTTTTAGGAAACGCTATGGTAGTTGAATCATAGCATTTAACAGCCGCTATTAATACCCACATTTCTTGTAGTGTAATCCTCTACTTTTTAATATGAGCTAAACCCTAAGGTTTTTCTTAATTTAAATAAATCTATGTCTATGTAGCTAGAAATTGTTAGAGAACATGAGATTGAACTTCTAGAATGTCTAGATTTCAATTTTAGCACTTAATTATTATGAATTTAAGATTTTTGGAATTTGAAAATTTTGAGCTTAATTAAAACGAAATTAGGGAGTAATTTTGATTAATTTGACCAAGTCTTGTTACATTGGTAATTAATATACGGTAATCTATTAAATTTGAATAAGAATGAGCTTAAAATCTATTTTTAAAACCTTTATGTAAGAACTTTACAAACCCGAAATTAGTCATCAACATCTCGATTTGCTAGATTTACGTTTGATATTACTCGTTAGTATATTGAATATGTCTCTTGATATTCGATTTAATATCCTCGCGCATTGAAACTTTTCAATCACAACCATATTCATATTTTTGCCGAGAATTGTTTTCTATTTTGTAGGAACAATGGATCATGTGAGATCTCTCATAACACGCTCTAAGAAGAGAGGATACATAGGAGAATCATCCCGGAGATCAATCTCTAGGTGTCCCAAGGAGAGCCAAGGCGGATCGGATACAACAAGTGTGGATGATGGCACTAATCTCTCTGAGTTTGTGATGAGTCAAAGGCGACCGCGAACTCGAACTCGCGCTACACTCCCTCCACGTGATCTGACACCTTCTCCTCCACGTGAACCAACGCCATGTCCGAAACCGAGACCAAGAGTACGATATGTCAGGAAGCCTATGGACCCTCATATCGATTACCTTGGGAAGCTCAGAAGAATGGAGATCAAATCCACACCTCGTATAGATTACTCGACTCTCAAAGCGCTTGGGATTAGATAAGACATGAATTGGTATCTCGACATGCTTAATCTACGACCTTTTATGGAGCTCAATCTCCCAACCTACGATGATCTCACCAAGGAATTTCTAGCAACTGTCACCATGTGCTACAAGAGACGCGCTAATCCAAGAGCGAATGACGGTACACTTACTTTTACCGTATGTGGATACTCTTATGTGTTAACCGTTCTGGAACTTTGTGAAGCTTTGAAGCTTCAATATCTCGATGAGATTTACCATGAGGAAAACCCCGATAGAGATCTATGGCTCACAATGGGACAAGGCGTCTACGACAACGGAAGATCTAATACTTCCTTACTCACGCATCCCGATGTCCGCTTCGTACACAAGCTCTTAGCGCACACCATCTTTTCAAGAGCAAATGTGGCTAGCATCTGCAAAGGCGAGCTCGTTACTCTTCAACTTCCATTCACCGCCGACCCACGCTATGCTTGCTTTGCTTGAATCATTGCAAAGAATTTGGTAAAGGTGAAACACGAAGCGCTCGCCATGAAACCCGAAGACTCTACTACTGTTGTTGGAAGCATCATCACGACAATTCTTCGAGCCGTTCACTTTGATTTCTTGGCTGAGACTCCATTTCAAGGGACTTGGTTCGATCTCATGCAGTTTTCCTGAGAGCGCAATATCTCACGCGCATCACTTGACCAGGAGAGATTTGGCTACAAATTCTGCCCAAATGTCGGTGAGTCATACTTTGTTTTCTTAATTTCTAATTCTGTCCCTAGACTACGAGATGGAGCAGTACCTAGATAGATACCGGAGACGATGGACTATGTACATGTTGTCCCACGTCTTCCGTACACTATCAAACAATTCTTAGTTTTCAAGGCCAACCGAGACGCAGCTGCAGAGCGTTCTTGACTACTACTACTAGCTCAGGTCCGTGCACCATCCGCTCCCGCGAGCTCGTCACACGCACACAAACCAGAATACGCAGCCATGGAGAAGAAGATAGTACGACAAGAAAGGCGATACAAGCGTGTAATACGCTTTCTCGAAGAGTATCACCACTTCAATGGTAACATGCTCGACTCAGAGACAGATGACTCAGGAGACGCATAGCCATGCACATCACCACCACGGTTCAATCGATCTTCTTCCCTATATCTTTTTATTTTTATTTTCGAAAACTTTTATTTATTTGCTATTTTATTTTTATATCTTTGCCATCCTTTCACTAACTTTTTCACACTAGGGATAGTGAGATTTAAGTCAGGGGGAGGATGTTTATCCGTTACTAATTTATTTTTCTTTGTTTTGAATTTATCTACTTATTTTTTCGCTTTAATTTTTAAACTATTAGTGTACTCTTTTTCTATTTTTATTAAGTATTTTTCAGGAACATTGAAACAAAATATGTGATGATTTCGACATGTGTGCTTCTACGCTATTTCCTCGTGCCAGGTCTTTTGTGGTTTGGTACTAGACTAGGCGGTAACTAGAGGGCTTGCAATGCGATATCACCAGAGGATTTCGACCCAAAGAGATTCTTTATGACATGATATACTAGCTTACTCTATTTCAACTTAATCTAAATTTCATTTTCTCATCAATTTTTTTAGGCGAGACAACGAATCATACATCTAGGACATCTTTTCACTTTTTACTATTCTTTGTTCACTACAAGAAAACAACCGATTTGCGATGGCCAAATCCATAGCAAATCCGTCGCAAATCACGCTTTGCGATGGAATTGCGACGACACTTACCCCGTCGCAAATCAGGCATCGCAAATCAATTTCGCTCGCAAATCCGTCGCAAATTTGCGAGGGAATATTTACAGTCGCAAATTTGCGACGGATTTGCGAGTGCACGCATCGTCGCAAATTTGCGACGGATTTGCGACTGCACGCATCGTCGCAAATTTGCGACGGATTTGCGACTGCACAAATCGTTGCAAATTTGCGACGGATTTGCGAGTGCAAACATCGTCGCAAATTTGCGACGGATTTGCGAGTGCAAGTATCGTTACACATTTGCGAGGGCTTTAGACCAACGCGAATATCGTCGCAATATTTGCGATGGATTTGCGATTGTTGTGATTCCGGGTATCGCAAATCTATCGCAAATTTGCGATGGAATTGCGACAGATCTGCGATGGAATTGCGACAGATCTGCGATGGCACATTGCGACGACCCATTCCCTTGCAAAATAGCGACGGATTTACGACGACTAGTTAAGCACTCGCAAATCCATCGCAAATTACTCGCAAATCCGTCGCAAATTTGCGACGGATATTATCCATCGCAAATTCCATTGCAAATCGATTGTTTTCTTCTAGTAGTTCTCCTAGATGGCCAGTTCATCTTTAGCTGGTACCCTACCCCGAACCTTAACCATTTCATTTTTGAACCTCATGCATTATTCTCTTGTTGTCTTATGTGCATATATGTGCAAAAATGCCGGAGAGGGAGGAACGACATAGTTTTCAGTCACTCAAGAAAATGGAAGACTAGATGGATTCAGTTAAGTATCAACAATTCAAGCTTATAAGTTGCCTTGGAAATCTTTTATCACTGGTAATTTTCGTCATTCTTAAGACTCTCGTTAAAGGTGTTTCCCCTTTAAAACAAAAAACAAAAAGCAAAAAAAAACAAAAAAAATAATCGAAAGAAAAGGAAACAAAAGTCTAAAGAATCTTTGGGTAGTCGATATTTTTATACCAAGGCAACCATGTTTTGTATGTGAGGAGTAAGAAAGCATTCAAATAATTTCCTAGAGAAGAATTTAAGTCCGAGGGAGTGGCAGAAAAGTCCCGGAGAAGAAAGAATTTGCAACTACACTTATGCGAGTAGGAAGTGACGGGAAACTGTGAATATCAACAGCTCCACCCTCTCTTGCTATTTTGCATACTATCCAGCATCCTCCGGCAGAAATACGGTAACCCGAAACACTTTTAACCTCACCTCTAAAAAGCCCTTAATGCCTATCCTCGATTGTCTTGGTTAGTATTTTTGATGAGAATCACACAACCTTTATTGAATGTTAAGAGCTATTTGACTGAAAGTTAGGGTTTAAGTGGTTAGATTTTCGAATGACAGATACCGTGGACTAGCGTTGTAGACCTTTAGTGAGATTTTTTTTAGACCAAGTCTGATTGATGCATTGCGTTGGTTATAGTTTAGAAAGGACGGTCACTGAGATTTTTGTTAATTCCTACCTCTTCAAAACTTATTTCCGAGTTTAGATTTCTGTTTTGTTTGAGGACAAACAAAGATTTAAGTCTGGTGGGAGTTGATAACACCGATTTTTGACCATTTTTATGGATCGCTTTAATATCTTTTGGTTTTTTTTTAGAAAACTGAAAACTAAGAAAAAAAAAAGTTAGTAGAAAAAAAAGAAAAACTAGAAAGAAAAACGTACCTTAAATGGGTTGCCTCCCATTAAACGCTTTTGTTTAAAGTCGTTTAGCTCGAAGTTGGTATCGAGGTGAGCTTAGTCGTAGAAAGTCAGCGTCTTACGACAAGTCTTCTTTGATCTTCTTTTGGTTTCCTCGTCATGTGAATCATTGCTTTTCCGTGGATCGGGATCCGGATCAAGCTCGGGATCCATCGTGCTATAACATCTTTCTTCTCCTTTTTTGAGTGGTATGACAGTGTAGAATACGTCTTTGTCGATGTTAGCGAATGAAACACGTAGATTTGGCCAATCCATGATGGCTCCAACGGTTGATAAGAAAGGCCATTCTAGAATTATTGGTGTTGCATCTTTCTTCGTTGTTTGGACGATGTAAAAATCGACGGGGGCTATGCAATCTCCGATTCTTATTGGCATGTCTCGGGCAATCCCTTTTGGTGTGGCACAAGTCTCGTCGGCCATGCTGATTTTTGTCCGGGTACGGTGTATGTGCTTAATACCGGTGTACTTTGCGGTCGATTTTGGCATGATGCTCAAGCAAGCTCCGAAATCACAAAGAACATTCTTAAATTCAACTCCATGAATGCTACAAGTGATAAGGAATTGACCTTGTTCTTCGATTTTGTGGAGACTCCTAACGGATTTTCCGTTCATGGCATTGTCGAAAAGATCTTCTATCTCAGTTATGGACTCCTTGCTTTCACAAAAGAAATGACCAATCATATGATCCATGTAAGCTCTAGGTAGATTATGAACCCCGTCGTTGAATTCCTCTAACTTCTTTTGGCTTATCTTATTCGGGTACTCTCGGTACTTCTCGGGACGGTAGATTAAGATAGCATGGGAAGCGGCATATGGTATTGTTG
>PKML01041292.1:0-20148 GCA_002933935.1 Eutrema yunnanense | reverse complement strand
AGTATATCTCTGATTTTGTTCATTGGTTTAATGTCTGCCCAATTGCTATCTCATCAGATTCATACCAATGTTTTTGTTTACAATGTTGTTGGAAAAGAACTTATTACAGAAAATTGAAAAGGCATAAGAGAAAGAGAAAATCTTTTGTTCACATAATGAAAACAACTTATTTTTAAGTACACTTTAAATTTTTTCTAAAAAGTAAACATATTAGTGAGTGATCACTGAAATTCGACTTTGAGTTTGTGTTGATGGATATTATAGAATTTTATTTTATTTTTAAAAATTCAGATTTAATCTGAGTTCCTGTATTATGTATAAAATAAAATAAAAAAAGGCCAAATTGGAAGAAAGTACTGTTAGTCTCTCAGCTCTCTCGACTGTCTCTTTTGGGTTGCACCGTTGTCTCCACGTCAAAATTAAAGGCCACTCACTTTGGTGACCCACTTCTTCCCACTCAAACCAGTACACATCTCTCTTTCATTTTCTTACTTCAAATATACAGTTTCTTAAGAATGTAATGGTAGTCGAAGTCCTAGAAAAAAAACATAATCTGTTTTTTGTTGGGGATAAATCATAGAAATTCTTGACCTTAGATCCATAATCTTCTCTTCCAGACCATAGATCCATAATTTCTTTCAGTATTCAAGGCTATTAGTTAATAATACCATGTTTGAGACGTAAATCGCTATTTTTAAGTAGAATTGGATTAACTTTAGGTAATTTCTCAATACTTTAGTTCATTTTTGGATTAATAAGTTTGAAACAAAATAAATCTTCCTTACAAAGATTGTTCGACTAAAATTAAATAATTTCTCAATTAGTTCATTTTTGGATCAACAAGTTTGAAAGAAAATAAATTTTAGTTACAAAGATTTTTTGTCAAGCTATAACTGTAATTATTATACGTTGAACACAGTCCAAATTTACTCCTGCACATTTTTTCCTTTACCATCCATAACCCGTCAAAAGATTTGTAATTTAGATAAGGATACAAAAAAGAAAGGTGTCTTAGTAAAAACTCTACTTTATCGAAAAGGTTAGATGAAGATTAGGCGATTTAATCACGACGTTCCTCGGCTTCGCTTTCATACGTAATACGTTGCGTTTCAGGCATTGCTAAGTCTGTTATTGTGTCGGGAATGAGTAATTAATTTGATGGGTTTTGGAATTGTTAAATGTGAAATGAATAGGCTAATGGATAAAGCTGGTTGGTGAAGTCGACTGGTTGATTTAATTTGTCGTGGAGCTTACTAATTTTGTCACATCAGTGACATCGATTGGTTCTAATTAGAAATTTTGACCCTACAAACAAACGTACACACGGATAAATTTATAAATACTGTAGTACTTTAGTTTTTATATTAGTGTACCGGAAGTGAATAATATGCATTAAAACTTTTATAAATTAATATTCAATAAAATAATAAATACCATAAAATAATAAATCTTTCTATTATCAAGTTGGAATAGTATAAAAATCAGTAAAATTCGATAAAATAATAAGAGATTAGATCAAAAACTCATAGTGTTGTTTTTTCGATATGTATCCAAAGATTGTGAAGATTTATAAACGCGATACTTGTTTTCTTATGCATAAATACTTTCCAAAGTATCATACTTTCCAAAATATTATAATATTGTCTTCAACATCATCATCAATATTAGTAGCCATAATTTCTTCTAAAATTTGAAGTTTTAGCATGTATATGGATAGTCTAGTAGGTTAATAACACACATTCTTTTGCGATATATGAGTTTTTTTAATTATAATCTCAAGTTCATGCATGTCATTTTAATAATTAAACTCATATAAATGATTTAGTATATCATCATTTGAAGAACACTTTTTGAAGATTATGACTAAAAAACAAGATCTCTCTATAAATTAATAAATATTAATCATCCATTAATTAATATATTTGTAAAATAATAAATTTTCAAAATCTCGACATTATTAATTTATAGAGGTTTTACTGTATATGGTGATCTAATTATGGATGATAAGAGTATATTAAATTACATAATCAGTCGAAATTGTTGTGGGACTCGTTTCTAAGTTTCAAGGTTGTAATCATACATCGGTTATGTATTTAATAATATTCACCCACCGTAATTGCAAATTGCATAAGTGGAAGAGCACTTTTTAGCATTCGCCATAAGCATAAGCAAGTGGACGACTCAATTAGAGAGGCATTATAAAGGATCCGTTTTCTACGACCAACAAAATTATCATCTACCGACTACGATCGGGCTAATCTAAAAATTAAATTCCCTCAAGTAGTCTCCAGTCCGGTCAAAAAATATCAAAATAACATTTACCAGTTAACAATGAAGAAATAATTTAGAAATTGCTAAATCACGTAACAAGAAAGAAATATATAGTTTCAGGAAATGGTTAAAAGAGAGAATAACCAAACAAATTAACAAGTTTTTTACTTTTGATCATCCCTTTTTATTTCACCCTTAAAGAAAGGGTCAAATGTAAAAAAAAAAAACCAGAGGACGACGAATAATCTCCTTTCTCCTCCATCAACAGAAGCTCATAATAAATAGCAAACTCTTTTGTCTTCTCTCCTAATTCCCTTTTTTTTCTTTTCCTGATTATTATTCCGATGACACGTAAAAAAAGTGAAATCAATAGACGCGAGCTTTGGGAGGGAAAGTCTCAATCTCATCGTCGAGAGTGTCCATGTGGACTGGCCTATACTCCAATCTCACTTTCTCATCTTCCCAATATCCCAATGTATGCTTCATCCACTCTCCATCCTCTCTTTTCTGCACAACATTCCATTCTTATTCTATATATTAATGGTTTCATCTTTATATAATCAATGCATTTTCTGCGCTGAGGAAGGAATCAAACCGTGAAATCTTCCCGAGCATGTGCTCCTCTGCTTTCCTTTCGTGCTTCCGCTGAATGCATTGTTATGGAAGCGTTTATCAAAAGATTCTCCAGTTCTATCGTCTCTATCAAATCTGAGTTCCTGCACTCATCAAATTTGTAACCACAGTTTTACACCCACCATTTTGTAACTTAACTTTGAGAATTAACATGTAAAGTCTCGTCTTTTTTTTTTTTTTTTTTTTACCATATCAAACTCCTATCTTTAACCTGGACATCCTCGAAACTTTCCCAGGCCTTGTCGATCAACTGACAACCTGTGATTATTTCAGAGAAAAATTGGGTAAAGATATTGGCTTTTGCAGGCGAGAGAGCTCTGAATTCAGGACAAGTTAATATATAAAAAAACAAATTCTTTACCTTCTTCCAATGTTTCTTGGGTGCGGAAGACAGCTGCATTGTTCTGCATAATCCTTTGCATGTTCAATCTGATACTTGAAGTAGGAAGCGACCCGCTTGAGTTTCTTAACTTGTTCAGCCATTCGATTGTCTTCCTACCTGCATCCTTCTCAAGAGGTCTCTGTTTCTCCCCTGCACCGATCGGATAAGGGAAATAAAACATCAGAAGATATTACTTTTTTTTTATAAATAATAGTACAGCTCGAGATCCTAAAAGACTAACCTGGTTTGTTTATCTCTGCAACCCTATTTGCACAAGCACGGCCAAACACAACAATGTCGAGGAGAGAATTTGCACCAAGCCTGTTGGCACCATGAACAGATGCACAAGCTGCCTCCCCAGCAGCCATAAGCCCAGGAATCACTGCATCTGGATCATCTCCTTTGATGGTAACTACCTGCAGGACAAAAAGAATTAATTTGGCTCCTAGGCTTCTAATGCATCTCATGCTTCACTCCACACAAATTTCTTGAAAAACTTCTCCCAGCAAAATTACTTCTCCTATTCTTACCTCTCCGTGGTAATTTGTTGGGATACCACCCATGTTATAATGAACAGTGGGCAAGACTGGAATTGGCTCTTTGGTAACATCAACACCAGCAAAGATAGCAGCGGTCTCAGAGATTCCAGGAAGCCTTTCTTTTAGAACTTCTGGTGGAAGATGATTCAAATGGAGATAGATATGATCCTTATGCGGTCCTGGCAAATTTAGCAACATTTATCCAAGATGAGAATAAAACTAGATATATCACAAAGTCACGCATGGATACACCTCGAAGACACGTAATGAGAGTTTGCTCCAAAAATTAAAACTTGTTTTCAGGGTAGCATACCTACACCACGACCTTCCCTGATTTCCATAGTCATAGATCTGGAGACAACATCTCTTGATGCAAGATCTTTGGCTGTAGGAGCATATCGTTCCATAAAACGCTCACCTTCACTGTTTCTAAGGATACCACCTTCACCCCGAGATCCTGCAATTGTATAATTGACAAACACCAAAAATGCAAATGTCGCAAAACACATGAATAATTATATTGCAAGTAAATCGAGTATGTGAGAACAAGATGCTAACCTTCAGTGATGAGACATCCGGCTCCATATATACCAGTTGGATGGAATTGAACAAACTCCAAGTCCTGCATTAATGTATTAGACAATAATATTCTTAGCACATAAATGACAGAAAAAAATCACTGTACACGATTTCTTTTAAAAGAAAACAGGTGGGAAACCTGGAGTGGAAGACCAGCCCGTGCAACCATGGCATTGCCATCTCCTGTGCACGTATGTGCTGAAGTTGCAGAGAAGTACGCTCTTCCATACCCCTGGAAAAACATCAGCCACCAGGTGAGTATTTTGGCACTATTGGAAAATTTTGTATCATTTAAAAACTACACTAAAAATAAGCTCACCCCAGTGGCCAAAATTGTTTGTGCAGAGCGGAAACGATGCAATGTTCCATCCTCCA
The DNA here is from genome assembly GCA_002933935.1 of Eutrema yunnanense. Classification (NCBI taxonomy): domain Eukaryota; kingdom Viridiplantae; phylum Streptophyta; class Magnoliopsida; order Brassicales; family Brassicaceae; genus Eutrema; species Eutrema yunnanense. The sequence continues at coordinate 15,369 of PKML01041292.1, read as the reverse complement.
TGTTTAGTGCAATTACACCCTGGCAACTGCCTGCATATCAGATAACAATGTTGCATAAATAGTAACAGAAGCGGCAGTAAAAGGAACATAACTCCAATACACTTACCATCACTAGCCATGAGCAAATCCAGAGCGAAGTATTCAACAAAGAACTGTGTGTTATGCTTCATAGCTTGTCCATAGAGGGTATGCAACAGAGCATGCCCAGTACGATCCGCAGCACAAGCACAACGATAGGCCTGGCCACCTGATAAGAAAGCCGCCAATATGAGAAATCTACTAAAACAAAGGGTCAAAGCTCTCGAAACAAAGTGAATAAATGGACAAATGAAATTAGAGGATTAAAAAGCTAGCAAGAGATTAGACAAGTCCACCTTTTCCAAAGTCAAGACTCTGACCACCAAATGCACGCTGGTAAATTTTACCCTCTTCAGTACGAGAAAACGGCAGGCCATAATTCTCAAGTTCAATCACTGCCTTTGGTGCCTCTCTGCACATATACTGGATAGCATCTTGATCACCTACACAAAGAAAGAGAAAAGAGGAAAGAAACTCACTAATTGCTCAATGCACGCACAAGTGAACCACATAATGGGTAAGATCAAGATTACCTAGCCAGTCACTTCCTTTCACAGTATCATACATGTGCCATCTCCAGTCATCTTCAGACATATTTCCCAGTGCAGCATTAATACCACCCTTCACAGATTCCCACATCATAAACTCAATCTCAAAGAAACCAAACTCCATTAAAATCGATGGTAGACAAATTACCTGAGCAGCGACAGTGTGTGACCGTGTGGGGAAAAGCTTGGTAATGCAAGCGGTGTTGAAACCATGCTCCGATAATCCAATCGCCGCCCTAAGTCCAGCACCACCAGCTCCCACCACCACCGCATCATAGGTGTGATCCACTATCTTGTAGTCATCGGTCTGCGACAAAGAAAAACATGGACACAAATAAGCACAAAGCAATTACAATCAAGGAGAATCTTCCTCGTTTCCAACATTTCCTCGACTACCACTACCGGATATAATGGCGGACAAAACTACGATTCCTGAATAAACTAGACGCCGCTTCTCGAGATTCCAAGCGTATTACAGACGGAAGGAGAAGGAAGAGAGATCATACCGAACCAGTGGAGAAGAATCTAGAAATCCGAGATCCAGAGAGTGAGGTCCTTGAAGAAGGAACTCGAAGGCTACGAGAGACGCAGCGCCACATCTTCTTCTTGATTCCACAAAGCGAATCAGTTCTATGCAAATCCGTAGAAATGTCTCAGAACTCGCGAGAGAGAGAGAGAGAGAGAGGTTCCTTTAAGAGGAGGAGGAGGACGCGAACGGAGTGAGAGAGAGCCACCGAGGTGCTTAAAAAAGAAAAATGGAAAACGATGACTTCTTTAAATTCCCTCAATACCCTTAATCTCTTACGATAATTACGGCTAAACCGGTTTGCTTTGCGAACTAAAACAAAAACTAAAACCCCTCCCAAGATTAGGCTCTTGTAATGGTCAGAAATACCCTCTTACTTATTCTTTGTCGGCGCCTCGTGCACGTTTTTAGATCCAAACCGTTTAAAATAAGATCCAACGATGTAGAGTCAAACTCGATCTTATGACTAGGGGTGGGCACGGAGCAAATACCATGGTTTTTTTTGGTATTTGCGATCCGCTCCGCTCCGTCCGGATATTTACGTTTTCGATTCGCTTCGATCCGAAAATTTTCGNTGCCAATAACCACATGTTCCAGCTTAAGCTTACTGTACGCTCGTTTCAGAATCCGGCCCTGTGCAAATGTCACAAACTAGTCTCAAGAGGCAACAATCTCACTGGCTTGGAGTAGAAATTGATTAGTAAAACAGCAAAGAGTTTTACCTCTATTGACTGAGCCGTCGCAAGCCTGTAAACATGAACAGGTTTTGTCTGACCAATTCTGTGGCATCTGTCCATGGCTTGCAAGTCCATTTGAGGGTTCTGGAGATCAGGCAAACACACAGTTAGAGACCACCCCAAAGAGGTAAGACCAGGAAAGAACTTAGAAAATTGACTGATTTGATTACCCAATCACTGTCGTAGAGGATGCATGTATCAGCAGCAGTAAGATTGATTCCGAGTCCACCAGCTCTGGTACTGAGAAGAAATATTCTACAGCTGCTCTTCTCATCATTGAATTCTTGGATCTATTTCATGAGAGAGAGACCTTGTGGTTAAGAATATGGTCAAAATATTGTTTAGATGCAAAAGCAACATAAGCACAGGAGAAACCTGTCTTCTCCTTTCTTCCAGTTTCACACTGCCATCGATTCTGCAAACCTCAAACCCCTTCTCACTGAAGTAGTAATCCATAATGTCCATAAGTTTTGTCCATTGGGAGAAGATTAGGACCTGTTCATCAGGAAAAGGATCAGAGCACTTCTCAAGGGAAATGAGCTAGAGCCAGGGGGTTGTGGAACATACTCTGTGATTTTTGGCAAATAACCGAACAAGCAATCTCTCCAATAAGCGGAATTTACCGCATTGTCCAACAATATCTTCAACAGGAGGATAGAGATCTGTCAAGAAAAGTGACAGTTAGACCGACAAGTAAAACAGAAGCTTTTTTCACACGTCTGTAAAAAGGCACACTGACATACATGAACCATCTATTTGCCCCACAAGAAGGTCAGGATGGTTGCAGTTCTTCCGAAGTTGAACACACAGATTGTTAAGCTTTCCCTTCCAGCCTTGACCAGAAGTATAAGGAATGAGCAAATCAATACAGACAATAACACAATTATCTGTAAAGCATAAAAACACAAAAGATCAAGTACCTCGGATAGCATTCTCTCCAATGTGTGCTTCCAATGTGCGATTCACAAGATGTTCCTGGAACTTTTTCTGATGATCAGTCATTGTAGCATAAATAATAATCTCCTTTTTTCTTGGAAGTAAGAGCTCAACATCACATTTCATTCTACGGAGGATGAATGGTCGTAGTATGCCATGAAGTTTAGCAACAACCTATACAAAAATTTACTCTTCCCATGAGATATATAGACAACCAAAGAAATCTAGTAATATTGAACACAATTGTTCATACTTGAGCTCTTCTTTTCTCTTCTCCTTCTTCCTTAGTTGCTTCAATTTTGTTCTTTCCAGAAAAATCAAACCTGTACAAGGAATAAATGTCAAAAAGATGCCACCAGTTTTGCTATAAAGAAAAAACGAAAGACAGCATACTAATTAAGGATAATCGTAGAAAAGGAACATGTTTGTACCATGACTCAAATTCATCATGTGATGCAAAGATGTCAGGCAGAATAAAATTCAACAGTGACCAAAGCTCAGACAAATTATTTTGCAGAGGTGTTCCTGTCAGCAGAAGTTTGTTCTCCATATTCAAGTATCTTAGTTCCCTCAGCAGTTTACACTTGTGGTTTTTCAACCTGTGGCCCTACAAAATAAAAGTACAAAATAGTGAGTTAGAAGGATCATCTTGATGATACAAACTAATGTGCCTAGTACATTAGCCAATCTGGAAACTTACCTCATCAATAACAACATATTTCCATGGATATTGCCGCAGATTTTTTTTAGCATCATTCATAGCAACCTCATAAGAAGTGATAACTATAGGGAACTTCGGACCAACAGTTTTGGGCATGTGCTTCCTCCTGAGCTCATCCCTCTCTTTCTTACCTCCATGGTAGATAATTGCATTAATGGAAGGCGTGAACCTATTCAAAAAGGGGAAGAAAAAAAATAAAATACACCACAAAGATTGACATCTATATAAACACGAATGGTCAAGAGAGTACCTAGCGATCTCATTCATCCAATTTGAAAGAGTAGACAGTGGAGCAATTACTAGATATGGACCATCCAACCCATTTCCTTTCAGATGTGATAGGAAACCAATCGTTTGAATTGTCTTTCCAAGTCCCATTTGATCAGCTAAGATTCCATTCAAACCATTTTGCCACAAAGATATTAGCCATTTAACACCTTTGAGCTGATAAGACTTTAACTTCCCACCAGTCAGAAGAGGAACTAGTTCACTTTGCTCTTTCATGACTCTTTCTTCATCTGTCAGAGCTGAGTCGAGGGTTTGACCACCTTCCTTAGATCTCGAAATCATAGCGGCAACAGCCCTCTTAGCCTTCGTCTGAAAAAAGAAAGTAAGTTCATTTTTCCGGACATGCACAAAATCACAAAATTTATGGAAGCTCATGGTAGATGAAGTTTATAAATGGAACAAACGTTGTTGTATTGAGAAGCAGCCTTTCTTTTGCGTCCACGGCCAGTCTTCTGGGGCTCTGCTTTTTGGCTCTCACCTTCTACCCCATTCTAGCAAAACACAATATTCACACAAGAACTCAATTAAGAAAAATGACTCTCATTCCAAACGTGAGAAACCAACAAGGACAAGGCAAAAAGAAGATTACTTTGGTAATATCCTCCATTTTCTCAAGGAGAAACTCAGAGTAGAGTTGGGTTTGCGTCAAGAGCTCATCTAGTTTAGTAAACTGGGTATCATTCAGATCAGGAACTTCACCGGACCCAGCACATTTTGCTTTCTCTTCGTCTTCCCGAATTTTGAGCAGCTGCTCTTCTTCCTGAGCCATGGCTTCAGAAATAAGAGATGAATCTCCATTTTTGGCTAGAAGTATCTCTTCCTCTACAACGGTAGCAGTTTTCTCCTTACAGTTTTCCTTCAGAGTCAGAAACAGGAGCAAATCAGATAGTGAAAGTAATACCCATTTGCAGAACAAAAATCGAAAGTAGAAAAATAACACAAAAAGTTTCACATCCCTAAAAGAAACAAAAAAAAAAAAAAAAAAAAGAGCAATTTTTTTTCTATTTATTATTGAAAGTGAATAAATGAGAGGAAAATGAGGGGAAAGCGTAAACCCAGAGCAAACCTCTTCATTAAGAACAGAAGTCGGTGAATCGCCAGAGGCATCTATCTCCGTTTTTCCGTCGCTGGCCATTTCCGAAGCCCTAAGAATCCGAAAATAATATGAAAAACAAAAAAAATCAAAAGAGAAACCGATGCTTTCGAAATAGAAACCACAATACAACAAGCAATCATACGCGGAGAGGGAAAAACCCCCCAAAAACAGCGAGCGATTTTGAGAGAAAATCACCGGAAAACAACACTAAGATGAAAGAGACAATAGCAAAGGTGAGAAGCTTACGGAGTGGCGTTTTCGGAGCGCAGACTAACCATCGGAGTCGAAGGAAACTCCGGTAAGAAAACCCAAACGGCGGGAGAAATCACCGAACAGTCTCCGTCGCTTTCAGAGAGCAAATTCAAAACGAGGGTATAATGAAAAGACACACACTCTCACACCTGCGCTTATTTGATTATTTTCGATTTTTTTATTAATTGGAAGTAGCGCCTAAGGGCGGGAAGATTTAAATGACTCTTTTGCCCCTACCTTTTTCCCTCTTTAACGAAAATGGTTTTGTGTATAATCTTTTTTTTTAAAACAAAACACAGAAAATGGTTATGGGCATCGACTGAATTTACTTTTTGTAAGCTAAAATGAAAAATTGGTTTGTTTATTTTTTCGGTGTGAATAAGAAATAAATGCTGAAAAGCAAATGTCAGACGAAAACAAAACAAAAGTAATCACAAGATTCGAACAAGTTTCATCACACACACATGACACAAGGTTGAGACTTGAGAGAGTTTATTGTTATCGCTACGGAAGAAAACAACGTCAGCGATCAGATCAATACTCACGCGACTTGGAACGCTCTGACCGCTTGTACTCACGATCATCATAACGGTATTCTTCTTCCTCCATTCGGCCATAACGGTCACCGTACTGATGATAACGGTCTTGGTCACCTCCTTGTTCTTCCTCGCGCTCGTAATGGCTTGAACGTCTACGCCCTTCATAGTAGCCATGACCTTCCTCTGACTCACCTCGCCTCTGCTTTGACCCACCCCGCTCATACTCCGCTTCTCTCTCACGTGATCTTCCGCCCTCGTCTTCATACTCACCGCTCTCGTAGTCCTGTTCCCTCTTCCGACTCCGCTCCCGCTCATGATCCCTAGTACGGTCCCTACGGTCTCTATCTCCTCGCTCACGCCTGCTCTCTCTTTCTCTTTCTCTGTCTCTACCTCGGTCCCGGTCTCTGTGGTGCTTATCCTCTCTATGGCTCTCTCTCGGTCTATCACGGGACCGTTCGCGAGACCGCTCATGAGACCGTTCGCGAGACCGCTCATGAGACTGCTCGGGTTCCCTTTCTTTGCCCCTATCACGAGATTTCTCGCTGCATCCGCCACATAATCAGCCACAAACAGAGTGACAGAAAGAGGAAAAAAACTGCAGGGTTTTGTGAAGAAAGAATTATCTTACCGGTCCTCACGGGCTCTTGGCTCCTCGGAGCGGGACATTCTTCCTTGTGGTTGCTGTTGTTGTTGTTGTTCCTCCTCCTCACCAGCGATCTTCTCACCAGGAACTCTGGTAGTACCAAGTCCACCACCAAGCCTACGGGGACGCCAGTTCGGGACTGTTCTACCTCTCTCAACATCAACCAACACTCTTCTACCATCAATCTTCCTTCCATCACCTTGTTTATATGCAGCTATAAGAGACCACAAGCTCGTATGTCAGCAAAAAAATAAAAATATCTAGGAATAGAGAATAATGTTGCAAGCGTTTTTTCTCCACCTTTCATGTCACGGGTGTGCAAGTACTCGATGAAGGCATAGCCTTTGGGTTTATTGGTTTGCTGGTCAGTCACCACATGAACCTGACGAGTTGACAAACAAAGACATCAAGAATTCACTAACTCTGCAAGAACTTGAACCAGCTTTCAGATACGGTTTTTAACATGTCAAACAAGCACATGCAACCTTTTTTCTTAACAGGCTTCCACATCATCACCACATCAAGAATTGGCAGAAAAATGGATTCCATGGCAGCAAGTTTTACCATTTCTGAAGGGTTTAACGACCCCTTACCAGGGTTTTAAAACTTTTATAAAATTTAGAAACACACAGATATATAATGTACAAATTTACCAGATCACCTTCATAGGAGCTGATAAAACTTTTGCTAGCCTTTAAAGCCAGAAGACAAGAGTTTTAGTAGTTTTGTTTAAAATACAAAAAAGAGAGAAGGGTTGGTATACTCCCTACTTTAATTACCGATATTGTTTTAAGATCTTACATTCACTGCCCAAACCCCATAATTTCGGTTTGCCGTGTAGGATGAATCATTTTCTTGGGAGCCAGATGGATAGGGAAAATGGGGACAAAATATTTCTTAGTGGCTTACCAGGATGGGTTTCGAGGAAAATATATCTCAGAGACTATGAAACCTGTGAGGGTACACCCTCGATATCATAGTAACAGGAATAATATCCTTTGAAGAGACAGGTCTAAAAGTAAAGTTACCTGATCTATACCTGTTCCTATAGTTGACTTGCCACGAAACATCTCAACCAATCACCACGGAGCAGAAAGGTTTGTGAACTTACACAATATTGACCGGAATATTACTACTTACTCTACGTTAGCAAGTTACGAGAAAAAGGCCCAGTGGCTTTAATTAGAAGGCAAAACATGGCAATTCAGAGACAGCTCGATTTCTGGTCTCAAAAGGAAAAAGTTGTAGGTAAAAAAAATTCAGAACCGTAGAGAGTTCTGGACGTAAAATCAAACATATTGAGAGCGAGCAGCCATCTCATAAGTTCTTACCGAAGCTGTACGGGAATGCTCAGAAATACATACCTGCTTAATTGGTCCATAAGCCTCAAACTCCCGTTTAATCTTACTCTCAGAGGTCTCGTAGTTCTGCAAGACGACAAGAGGAACAAAAAGTCAAGTACCACAAAACACACCTGTCTATGAAGGTCATTTCAACAAGCAGCGCAACTTACAAGTCTTGCAACAAATAATGTCTTGTATGGATCTCCAGATGCATTGGGATCATTATTGGGATCATCTGCGGACAAAATATCGATAAGAGCATGAAGGCACAAAAAAAGCCTGGCTATAACTATAAGGTGGATTACATTTCTTTAGCTCCTCTGCAGCCTTTTCAACCCCTTTCCCCAGTCGTGATTTATGAATTCTCTCCCTTTTTTGTGTCTGGTCCAATAAAACAAACATAAAAGACTATATATGTCACTGAGATAAGCATAACAGAGAGACAGATTGAGGTGAAACATACAGGGGTTTCAACTTCCGGCTTAGGTGGAGCATACTCGGGATCTCCAGGTTCAGCAAAGTGACTCACAAATTGAGCCATGCCTAAAATGAATACACGGGACAAAATCAATCACCTCTAGAGCCCATTAATGAGTAAAGTAAAAGAGACTCTCAACCTGTATAAGGAGGGCATTTTCTCTTCTCCGGTGGTGGCTGGAACTCCAATGGCGGTCGTGGCTCAAAGAGCTTCAAAAGATTGGGCGTTAAGCCTGTCGGGTGGCTTTGACCCATCTGCGAATTAGCAAGGGATCATATTAACAAGATGAAATCCTCCCCAAACAGGTTCCATGGATCTTATCAATTCCAAACTCTAGTGAATCCTAATTTGATATTCAGAATGGATCTAAGCATCGGAGCCGCAATAGTAAATCCCGAATAGTCTGATATATAACAAATTACGCAATGAATCGTATGGGCAAACCCGAGATAAGAGACGAACCAGCTTAAGCTGAAGAACGTTGGATCGGTTCTGAGCCTTAGTGCGAGCCTGAACGGCGGCGTTTTGGTTACGCATGAAAGGATCACTCAAGTCCCCCATGGTGAATGGCGATCGGAGCTCAGCTAGGGTTTTCGGTTTTCAGGGAGGAAGAAGATGGGCTTCGCTGGGGATTTTAACAAATGTTGATGATAGCTTTTGTTCTCGATTTGGGATTTTACTCCTATTTAAGCTTTTTTATATTTTCTGATTTTAAACAAAAATTAGTAATTGAAAATATAAACGTTCTCCTATTTACGTGTGTAAATAATTTGTAATACAATTTCTTTTCTTTTTTAACCAAAACAAAATTGCAACAAAAACTAAACTAAAATATATATTTTTTTTAACTAAACTAAAATATTCATAGAAAAATATTTCCGTTTATGACCCAATTAAAGGGAAAACTGCATTAAAAAAATATATATAAAAAATTCAACTAAAAAATCTAATAAAACTAATCTGTAACTCAAAATATTTTAACAAAGCAAGTAAAAAAATCGAATAAATTGGTGACGTTAAATCACAAATAAAAACAAAACACAATCATCTTAGCACCTGATTGTGAAAATGTGTTTTGTATTTTCATATTAATGAACGCCCATAACATTAATAGACAAAAATTTCATATAGCATCTAGCATGTGTTTCGAAATCGTATTGAGAATTGTGTTTTTGATAGTAAGATGTTCTGTTTTCTATTTTCGATTTAACATGTTATTATTTGCTAACTTAAATTAGGTTGGATTTTAGATTACACCTTAAAAGTGGTTAATTTTACACCTTAAAATACTTATTTACCAAAAATAAATTTAAAATAGAATTAAACATTATGTTTGGGTTCACTATTTCCAATTTAGGGTTTAGTTTTTTCCCATTAGTAAATGATTATAAATTATTTTTATATTAAATTTGTGCTAATATTATCAAAATTAGTGTTATATTTGTGATTTTTACCCTTGGATGCTAAATTTGGGAATTTTTAATTTTTTTGTGCTATTTTGTAGAATTGCGCTTAAACAAACAAAAAAATCAAATTTTCCCCAAACATAATCTGAAATAAGAAGATATTGGGTCTTTGGCAAATTGGGCTGAGCTTAGAGCGGGAAGATATTAATTTATAAATCCAAAAAACAAAAACAATAGACGTTACCATCCAACGCCAATAATAGCCCGTGGATAAGAAAGTTACTCAAAAAAATTGTTTTTAGAGATGATAGCGAAATGATTCATGCCCCCTAGTGGAAGAAAAAATAACACTAATCATGGACATATATATTTTTGGGGACGGGGATGAGATTGATCTTTCTGACATGAAGTATATGTATGGTTATGCCACGCCGGCCGGCGACTACACTACATTTGATAAAGCTCCGGCGAATTTAAACTTAAGAAGCTCCCGTAGCTATTTCAATCGACGGCTGCTTCGTTTAGATATTTGTGTCGTTCTTCCTTTGTCCGCAAGTTTCAGAGCCTTTGTCAATTCCCGTACGTTCTGCAAAACAAAACAGAGATTACAAAGTAATCATGTAAAAAAACATTATGAAGATTTCGTTACCACAATAAACAAAAACACTTCAAGGTTTCCAAATAGCCAAATTCTTTCTATATCTAGGGGACTCTGTGGATCAATGCTTGTTTACTTACAACTCTCTTAAGAAACTAAGGATCTTGCAAGAAGTATCGAAGCTTGCTATGTATTTACTATAATCATTAAGATCAACAGCATGGAAGTGGATAGTAGAAACCAGACCAATGCACTGACAAGAGAATGCCAGTAACGTATCACACAGAGGAAAGAAACGGAACATCCAAGCATTTAGATCCCTAACTTATGTGGCTTACTGTGAAATGAAGAAACCATATTCTCTGCCTAATTAAACTGTAAACAGACACCCATCACATATGAAGATATCTTCAGCTAGTAAAAAAAGTAACCTTCCAATTCGCAAATCAAACTCTGATCTCTATTTTTCTGATTCTAGTTGTCTCAATCTTCCAATTCAATGACCCATTGTACAACCAAAGCTAAGCAATTCAACCATATAAAGAGCAATTAGCAGTGTATGGAAGTCAGATTCAGGAATAGATTCTCACAGTGGAATGCAGCGGAGGCGGATCTATGACAACGGAGCGAATAGACATCCTCGCGATCTCGGAAATGGCAGCTTCTACCACATCAGGTACATCACTCGTAAGCTCCTCGTAAGCAGCCTCGAACGCCTCCTGCCAAAACCTCGGTAATCTGATACGACGGCCATTGTTATACACATCCCACATGTGCTTCACCACTTTCTCCCTCTCCTCCATTTCCTAATTTCGCAATCAAACACCAATCAAACATAACCAACCACGAAATCTGAAACAGAACTAGATCACGGAGACTCACAAGGACATCGAGATCCTCGTGGATCGGAAAGACCAGATCGTCGGTGAAATGGTTTATGTTTCCGGCTGACCACCGGAGATTCACGGTGCCGGTAAGCATTGACCAGAAAGCGAGTAGCAGAATCGCGGCAAGGGCCCAAAACTTGTACCGGCCTTTCGCAAAGAGGGCGGAATAACCGCTTTCCTTCTTCGCGTTCGCTGAAACCGCCACCGACGCCGCGACGGAAGACGTGCTTAAAGGTAAGGTGTCGCCATCCTTCATTGGCGCAGAGTAGTGTTGAATCTGTAAGGGAGCGTCGTTTTTCTTCCGAATCTGGAAAGAAGAAGAAGAAGAATAATAAAGAGGAAAAACGATTTGCTTATTATATACAACAAATTCCCTAAATTATATAATTAGACCGTAAGTAAGTATATTTTTTTAGGACCGAAAGTACCAAAAACTACATATTTTATTGGGTAAACGATCTATTTCTCCCTCGGATGTTTCATATAATAACATATCCCCCTGAAATCGAAACCTAATTCTATTTCCACACAATTATCGGTTTTACCACATTCTTCTTCTTCTTCTCCTCCATCGATTTCTTCTTCTTATTCTCCATCGATTTCTTCTTCTTATTCTCCATCNTCTCCATCGATTTCTTCTTCTTCTCCATCTTCTTCGATGGATTTCTTCTTCTTCTCCATCGATTTCTCCATCGCCGGAAGTATCTGTGACTTCTTCATCTCTTGCTTCATCGGAGTTGCCGGCGTTGATCCTCATACCACAATGGAGGTGGTTGATCGGAGAAAAAGAGAAGAAGCGGTGGTGGAGATTTTTTTTTTTTTTTGTATTACCGTACCCAATTGGAATCGGAACGGCGGCGCTCAAGTCGCCACCGCCGCCTCCAGTTGAAATCGAATTCAAATTTGATGTACCCATGAGCTTAGATTCACTGTGGCCATAGAGAACTCTTGAAATTTATGGGGAAAATGAATCTTGTTAATTGGTTAGAGCTCGTATGATTTATGAAAAAGAATTTGGGTTTGCTCTCCAATTGATTATGGGAATAATTAGGGTCAAATTGTCGAACTCAATCCATGAATTGATAGGGTTAGGGTTATAAAAGAATTGTGGATTTTGGGTTTAGAGTTAAGGGGATTTCGTTTCCGGTGGGGATAGAGTAATCGGATTTTTGATTTCGGGTAATCGGGTTTAATGGGTTGAAATCGGGTATAATCAGGTTAATTTTGGTTTCAATTTGGTTAACAAGTAATTGGTCCACAGTAAACCGACTTTATTCGTGGTATGTGGGGAAATAGATTTCGAACTTCGATTTGGACGGGAAATAGATTTTAAACTTTGTTTTGGAAGGGGAAATAAGTTTTAAACTTTGATTCGGTGTGGAAATATAACTAGACTCTGATTTCAGGGAAATCTGTTATTATATGAAACATTCGAAGGGGAAATAGATCGTTTACCCTATTTTATTGAAGTAATAATTGGTATTCATCACGAATAAATTGCATGACTAATTTAATTTGGTATCCATTTAAAGATTTATTAGACCCATGAAAAGGATTGTCTTATGGCTTGATTGGTATAACTGATAGTAAATCAGTAGCACTAAACAACAAAATCAGTATGCTGCTGAAACTGTATGTTCTGATTAATGTACATATTTTAAGTGATTGTGAGAGATATGTAAGATTATATATAAAATATTATTAAATATATTTATTAGTAAACTATAGATATTTATAATATAATTTCTATATTTTAATTAAATTTATTATATTATATTTTTATTTAAATTTTTATTTGAAAATTAAAAAAAAATAGTAAATATTTGTTTTTAAAATAGAAAATTAACATTTTAATATAAACATAATTTTTTGATATTATTTAACAAAATAAATTAGTTATATAAAATTATTTTAATTTTTTGATATTTTATAAGTTAATGCTCAACTAAAAATTTCATACGAAAGCATAGAGCGAGAAGCATTTGCAGAGCATATAGAGCTTCTAAATGCTTTCTTAATTGTTTTGTTAATCGATTGATAAAAGGTTTAATGATTTTTTAAATGTTCTACGAATCAAAACCTTACACTATTAAGTTGTGAATAAAAAAAAAACTAGTCTCAAGAAAAGGCAACACGTTATATGGAAAAATAACAAATTCTTTATACAAAAAAAAGGAAGAAAAAACACAAAATTGATATCACTTTACCCAGTGGAGAAAAATGTTCCAAGCAAGCAACATGGGGAAAAGAAAGAGTTTGATTCGGAAGACTTCACAAATTCGAATGACTAATAATCAGATTTACGTTTTTATATTGAGTTAATATGTAGCTGTACGTTTTTTAAGAAAATCAGTTTAGAAAATTTTGTACCCAAACCAAGTTGTTGGTGGTCGGATGGTTTCCTTCCTGCACTTGGCCAAGTGGGACATTATAAATGAAATGTGTCACTTCCATTCGGAAGATTAGTCTGAATCCATTTAGATTTAAGATTACTTCCGATAACCTAAAGACAAAAAAAAAAAAAAAAAAAATTGTACCCACTGCTATATTATAAAATCAGTTTAGTAGGTCAACTAGACCATTAGGATTTGATTGATATATGTAAAGTACAATTTTATACTAATTGTTTGTAATCCAAAATTCAGGAGAATCTTTAATGCAGCGACTCAATTGATATGTAGTGTATATCAAAAACTAACAAAAAATTAATTAAAAAGGAATGAGCAATTGAACAAAACAAAATCATGTTCCGATCTGCAAATTGGCCGGGGGGAGAAAATGATCCACCGAGAGACCCCAAACGTTAAAATCAACTTCTTCGATCCGCCACTTCTCCGTCATCTGTCTCCGATGGTTAGCCGACGCTTCACCGTACCGGAAAACCGTTACCGACGTTTTCCCTCCGTGAGCGATGTTCACATTATCAACGTACCGGTAATCATCCATCACCGATTCGGCGCTAGTCTCCCAGAACACGTCATCGTCTTCCTTGGTCCGCATCCTCAGAAGTCGCGAGTCCTCGAATTGAATCAATAGTCCCGATCTCTGGCTAAAGTATCCCCAAATCGTATGGTGAATGATCTCGAAATTCGGGCCGCTCTGCGCCTCTCGAACCGCCGGACTCGTCTCCAATTTCAAGATAAAGCAATCCTCACCGTTTATTATTTTCTCTCCGATGCACGTCGCGTCGAGGAACAGATTCGCCGTCGATCGAGGATCTAAACCCTAGTCACGATAAACCACCGGTTTAACATTACCGGAATCACATCACAAAACAAATTCAATAACCGGATTGGTACCTGTAAAAACCGGCGAAGAGGTCTCGGCGGTCCGGTAGACGCCGGCGTTTGCTGGTTAGAGGAATGTCGCCATGAAAGCCGACCGTTGCTTCCACATATGACTTTACAACCAGAGACGACGAGCTCCAAACACCAAAGATCTGGATCCTTCTGCCACAAAACGAAACCGCCCATCTCGTCATTGCTCTTAAGATTAGCGCCGGAATCATCCCCCTTATGAAATTCCGACGCCGTCATCTTCACTTGTCCGGTGACGCACATGCTATTCACGGCGTTTAACGCCGCCGGTCCTCCCGTGGCCGCTATGTACTGCTGCACTATGTATTTCGCCGTTGAAGCTTGCTGCAGTCGAATAAGTGATACAGTATATGAATCATAGATCACCAGATAGTTTTTATGTGAGATTGATTTCGAAAAACTTACAATGGAGCAATCTTTGACAGGTTTATGAACAGAGTGGCCGACTTGAACCTGGAGAGGTATAAGAGGCGATCCAACGAGATAAAGAAGGAAACGAAGCTCGTTGATACGAGCAGCGATCAGCGGTTGCGACCATTTATCAGACGTTTGAGCTTTCATCCACGTCATCATATTCTGCCACCTCAGCGCAACGTTATTACCCATACCGGAAAACATCTCCTCCGGGATCGGAACTTCCAAAACCGTCTCCAAACCATCGTCTTTGTCTATGTTCGGACACAGCTTCCTCATACACTTCCCACTCCTTCGATTCTTCTTGTTCTTATGCTTCTCTTTTGTTCTATGGGTGATCGATTGAATGAAACCCACAAATGGTTCGAAGATTGTCAGCACGACTCTAATTCATGAAACCTCTTGTTATTTTTATTTTTTGGGTTAATTTGTGATTCGAAAACTTGTTCTTGTTTAATTCTCTCTTAAGGTCTACCAATTGATATTTGTGGTTCTCCTTTGTTTTAGGCTATTTTAAGTTCTGAATGTTTACTGCACGAGGCGGTTTAACGTGCGGGAGAAA
>PKML01041204.1:36041-90852 GCA_002933935.1 Eutrema yunnanense | reverse complement strand
TGTGACATGTTTTGATGGCCCAAAACTAATGATGTGCGACTTACCATAGATACAATCTTCGCTGAACTCAAAACTTTTTACCTTGTTAGCTTGAAGACAGCCTTCCCTAACCATAATCTATGTATTCTTTTGACTCATATGACATAATATGATATGCCATAGCTTAGCTTCATCCTTGGAGCTTGTAACAGAGTTTGCAGCTCCTATTACAACAGCTCCATGTATGATGTATAAGGTACCCGTCTTCTTCCCTTTAAGCATTGTCATGCAGCCCTTGATGACCTTTAATACACCCATTCTTTGATTGAAACCATCAGCCTTGATCTTCTAGTGTTCCCATAAGGATCAATATCTTAGACATAGTAGGAACATACCTCCCACTTGTAAGTAAAGCTGTCGTGAGATCATCATTTTTGATCCTTATGCTCTCAATGCATTTTACTTCAGAATATGTCTTATTCGTCATTTTAACCCTTCCGGTATTTGACTCATCAAACTCAACAAACTAGTCCCTCCTTGATGTCATATGAAATGAACATCCAGTGTCCATGATCAACTCGTCTTAATTGTCTCCACCACTGCATCTAACACTTACGTGATTGTTAAGGCTGCAACATCAGTGACTAGTTCTTCGACATTTCCCTTCTATGAGTTGTTTCCCTTCTTGTTTCTTTCTTTCCGGACATAACACTGCTTTTTGTAGTGTCCATCCTTGCCACAAATCCAACATACTTTCTTTTCTCTAGACCTTGATCTACTGTTTTGTTTATTCATGTCAACACACTTTTCTCTAAAGCTTTGAGTTATTCTTGAGTGTTTTTCCACTTGCTCCAAGCTCTAGTATCTTAGATCTGATTACTCATGTTATTTCATCAAGCGCCAGAGTCGTTTTGCAGTATTTCAAAGTCTCATTGAGCTGATCAAACTGCCTTGGTAATGACATAAGCATAACTATGGCTTGATCTTCATCTGGAACATAAACCTTTACGTTTTCTAGATCATATATTAGCTTGAAGAAATCATTCACATTATCTTCAACATTCATGATTTCACTCATCGTGTACGCATAAAGTCACTGCTTTAAATAGATACTTTTTGGTAGTGATTTTGCCATGAAAAAATTATCTAATATCTCTATCATACATGCAGTTGTCTTTTCTTTAATGGCCTTTCTTACGATATGGTCACCTAGATTCAAGATAATGGTAGATCTAGCATTTCCTCTCTTATCTTTAAGGCTCTGATCTTCTGGCTTTGTAAGTGAAGGTCCAGTTTCAGGTGTTGTACATGTTTCTGTAGTTGAATCTTCACCATATGTGACTTATTCTTCTTCAAGTCCTTCCCGCAAACCCAATATCTCCAAATGAGCTAGTAACTTTTCTTTTCAGAGAATGTAATCCCCCTCTCCATCAAACTTATCCACTTCTGAACGCCCATAAGTCATGATTGGTGAGAAAGTTCAAAGCTTTTTCCACCAAAGCTTTAAACTTTATGAAGTTTTGACCTTTCTTCAACTAGCGTGAGAAAGTTCAAAACTTTATCACCAAAGCTTCAACCTTTATAAAGTTTGGACTTACTTTATCACCAAAGCTTCAAACTTTACAAAGTTCGGTCTTCTTTCACCCTGAAACTCCAAACGTTTCTCTGATACCAATTTGTTAACAAATGGTAAGAACTTCTATATTCTGTTTTGCTGAATCTCTCACCTCTCACGTTTGTTTGATCGCTCGTGTGTTTAAGAACTGAAAAGTAAATGACACACAGAGTATATCCAGTTCACGATCCAAATCGAAATCGCTAGGTCTGGCCGAGATATTCTTGGAAATCCACTAGAAAGCCTTGGTTACACAAACCCTTAGAGAACTCTCTGTAAACTCACATCAACTCTCTCTTTGCACATTTTCTCTTGCTCTTCTTAACCCTAATGTCTCAGCTATGTGCTCCCTTTTATACTCATCTTAATCACCACCACACTCTTTTCTCTCTCTCTTTTCGTACTCTATTTTTAAATCAGAGAAGAAGACAAACGATGATGTGCTTTTAGACTAAGGTTAATTACGTCTCGCTCCTCTGTGAGTTGTATACGTAGCACGTGAGCTCCTCGTGCCTTCTTTCTTCACAAGCTGAAACCTTCCCTTTGGGTTAAAGTATTTATGACACTTAGGCAATACTTCAACAGACGAGATATGGAGTTAATGACAAGATATTCCAATACCCCCATCAAGTTAGAACATGCAAGTTTCGGATGCCGAACTTGTGAAGGAAAGTGCTGAATTCGTTGCTTCCCAAAGCCTTTGTGGAAATGTCGGCGAGCTGAGAACGAGTAGTAACATGCTTAGTACCAACTGAACCAGCTTGTATCTCATCTCAAACATAGTGGCAATCTATTTCAATGTGTTGTGTTCTTTCGTGGAAAATCGGGTTGTTGTTGATGTGTATCGCTGTTTTGTTGTCACAATACATGAGAATTGGCTGAACGTGTTTAATCCCCAGATCTTGTAGTACACTTTTAAGCCATATCAACTCTTGTGTCAAAAATGTCATTGCTTGATATTCCGCCTCTACCGAGGACATGCTTACTGTAGGCTGCTTGCGTGTTTTCCATGAAACGGGACTGTCTCCGAGTTAAACAAAATAACATGTAACTGAGCGTCGTGTAAGAGGACAACTTGCCTTATCCGAGTCACACCAGTCAGAAATCTGAAAATTATTGTCGGCTCAAAAAAGAATACATTGCCCAAAAGTATTTTAAGATATCTGACCGCTCTTAAGGCTGCAGTCCAGTGATCATCGCGAGGTGACTGCATAAATTGGGCCAAAGTGTGAACAAAGAAAGTGAGATCCGGTCTGGTCACCGCCAAATAGATGAGACGACCAATGAGTCGTCGATACTTTTTGGAATTCGGCAAGAGCGGAGAAGTCGACAATGCAAATTTGTGAATCTGTTATAGAGGAAACGTTGCTGGTTTAGCACCCAACAATCCAGTTTCGGTGCATATTTCCGATGGCTGATATCCAAGGCATATTTCCGATGGCACAAATAAAATCTCGTCGCGTTTCTGGCTACTTCAATTCTTAAGAAGTATTTGAGAGTACCCAAGTATTTCTTGTGAAAGCACGAGGACAAATAACCTTGAAACTTTGTCATTGCGGTGGAGGAGCTGCTTGTTATGATCAAATCATCTACGTACACGAGAACGTGAAGTTGAACCCCTTGGCGATCATATGTGAACAATGAATAGTCGGATTGTGACCGTGTGAACCCATAATCTTTCAATGTTGTAGACAGTTTGGCGAACCAACATCTAGATGCTTGTTTTAATCCATAAAGCGACTTTTGTAGTTTACATACCTTGGTAGTATCACTTGCATTGAATCCCGGTGGTAACTTCATGTACACTTCTTCATGAAAATCGCCGTGTAAGAAAGTGTTGTGTACGTCCACTTGGTGAACGTCCCAATTCTTTCTCGCTGCAGCTCCTAAAAACATATGAAACGTCTCACCATAATCCCCTCCTTCAATCTGCCTTTTTTCAAGTACCACCAATCTTGCTTTAAAACGTTCAATCGTGCCATCAGATTTATATTTTACCTTGTATACCCACTTACAACATATGGCTTTCTTTCCTTTTGGCATATCTTCAATTGTCCAAGTTTTGTTAACCTCGAGTGCATCAATTTCACTTCCCATATCATGTATCCATCACGTACAACTTGTGAATACGTCGTCGGCTCAATTGTTTCAAAAATCGAAACCAAAAAGGATCGATGCGTTACTGAGAATCGATTACAATCGATATAATTGTGTAAGCAGAAGAAACCTTTGAATTTTGTAGAGCTCGACTGGTTGGAATTTTTGGCGGTGACCACGACCAAGTTGTTCGACTGGAGGCTCGATGATTGCTTCATCATTCAGCCGCGGTGACGCTTCTGGTTCTAGGATTATGGGTATAACAACAGACGATGAGTTGTTATCTTCTTGGGCATGAGATGTGTTTTCTAATTGTGGCCCAATATTAGATGCATGTGTGTTTATCCCCTTTGTTTCTCTGGTCATGCGCATAACAGAGAGTCCCAAATACTTTGAGATGTTTGTAAGGAGGCGGTTTTTCATATATCTTTTCATATGGCGTGAGACCACCCCAAACTGTGCTCGGAGTTCTATTTATCAAATATCCCGCGATTAGCACATATTCTCCCCAAAATTCGATGGGAAGATTCGCTTGAAATCTCAACGCCCTTGCCACATTCAATATGTGGTGATGCTTCCTCTCAACTCTCGCGCTCTGTTATGGTGTTCCGAGACATGACGTTTCATGAAAGATTCCTTAAGCAGAAAAAAATTGAGAAAGACACATGAATTATGATCCATTGTCGCTTCTGACAGTTTTTATTTCTATCTTGAATTGACGAGTCGTCATGGCTAATTTTTTTTTAATTGTGTTGGCGCTTCTGTTTTATCAATTAGAAGATAGATCCACACTTCTCTTGAGTAATCATCGATATCGATATAAAATATCGTGCTCCAAAAAACGATGGAGTTCAATATGGACCCCATAAGTCACAATGTATTAACTCAAAAATCCTCATTTTTTTATTCATACTAACGGGGAAAAATATATGTGTTTACTTTGCGCGGAGACAAACATCACACGCTTTATTCAAAAAATCAGAAGTAACAGAAACAAAAACATCGGGTAACGAACCAATTATTATCGCAGACGGATGTCCCATTCTATTGTGCCACAGTTGATAAGACTCGTCATCACATACTGTGACAGATCCCACGGTTTCCGAACCGCAAAAATGAAAGGTTCCTCCACCACGCATACCCGCTCCAATCACCGTCCTCGTAGCACGATCTTGAACAACAAGATAGTGATCAATTAATTTTACTACGCAATGATTCTCATCCATCAACTGTCCTATAGAGATTAAATCATATTGTAATTCCTCAACGAAGAAAACATATCGCAGAACAAGGCTAGAACCAAGATACACTTTTCCTTCTATATTTGATATATGTTGGCGACCATAAGCCAAAATAATCAAAACCAGAGCAATTTTACGCACATCTCTTAAGACATCATATCTCCCAGTGAGATGATGTGATGCTCATGTATCTAATATCCAGAGAGGAGAAATGTCATTACCTGAAAGTTTTTCGGTTGAGATATTGTTCTTTCCGGCGTTCAAGAGAAACATGATCGAATGCTAGGGGTGTCAATTAGGGCCAAATCCCGAGGGACGGCCCGGCCCGACCCTTGAAAACAGCGGGCTCGGGCCTAGAAATATAAGCCCGAAAAAAACCGGGCCTTTCGGGCTAAAGCATATTCGGGCTAGTGTGAACTTTACATTTTAATTAGTTAGAGATTTTATTTAAACATTTATCTTTCGAAAAATAATAATTTGACATATTTTCTATACATTTCGTGATCCATGTACCATTATCATTCATCCATATTTACTTCATATTTTAAAAATCATTATCTATAGACTTTCAATGATATTTCTATATGATTTCTACATGTCAAAACTTAATATTATTTTACTTTTTTTTATCTGTACCATTTGATGGTGATGAGGATTTAGAAGACAATGAAGGAGATTCTAATTTAAACTCTAATACCTAGATTTGAAGTGTTTTGATTTTATGTTTTATTTGGTAATACAATTTATTTGAATTTTTTTTTGTTTTTTTTTGTCAAACTTTTGTTTTTAAATTTAATTGAATTTGATATAATACATTTCAATTTAGATTTATTTTGATAAATATTTTGTTTTAATTATTCATCTGAGAATTGTGAATTTTTGTGTTTGTAAAGAAAATAACGAAAAAGTCTAAAAAGCCCTAGAGCCCTGTCTGGGCCAGACCGGGCTTTGGAATATAGGCCCGATTTTTTTTCGGACCAGGCCGGACCGGGCCGGGCTCAAATATATGCGGATTTTACGGGTTTCGGGTCAGGCCGGGCCGGGCTAGCCCGATTGACATCCCTACGAATGTCATTGCTCTTCGCATAGTCCAGTGACTCCATCTCGGTCCTTGTCCGTAATGGCATAGTTAGCATACTTTCGATTCCTCACTTTAGGCATGTGCACTGCATTGGCATAGGAGACGTGACCTCTTCCACGACCAGCAGTTGTACCATAAGAAGAAGAGTCTCCTCGGTGGCGTCCATGCATCGTCCTTGATCTCGGTCTGTCACCCCACCATTTTGGATAACCTATGACAGCGTAACAACTATTCGAGGTGTGACTTCCGCGATGGCAATGTCAACATATCACACCTCTATCCTTGTCTCCAATCCACTGTTTCTGCTTTGTCTGAACAGCAAAGGCAGTGTTTTCTGGATTGTTTTGAGAATGGTCTTGTGTATGGACGCAAACAGATAGTTCTTCACTTTGAGATCCTTGAGAGTCATATCTGCAAGCTTCGTTCTTTGAGCTTTGGTCAGTATTACGTTTTTCTCTGGCCTTGAGATGTTGATTTCTCTTAGATCCCACCACTCCTTGGATCGTAGTAGATTTTTCATGAGCATTACCCAATGCTCATAATCTCCATCAAACTTCGGAATGCTCAACGACGATTCTCTGTCACTCATAATTTTTCTCTCTCGCACCAGGCTTCGTATAAAGCTTTGATACCACTTGTAAGAAGTAAGAATGAAACTTTGAGATAGACAAGTAATAGAGTTGAATACTTCCACTACAAGAAAATTGTCTATTTCCAACGGAAATTTATGACGGTTTTCAATCGATGTTACTGACCAATGACATTACGACGGAATTACGATAAAATATGTGTTCGATTTAAATTTGTCGTAAATATATGTCATCGTAATGTTATGTCGACTTTACGACAATTTCACGATGATATAAAAATTCGTTGTAATTTCGATGTAACATTACGACGAATATCATTTTTGCATATTTCATTGTAAAGTCGATGTAATGTTATATCGAATTTAAAACGATCAATATTCGATGTAAATTAACGACGATTTCACGTCGATTGTAAAAGTTAGGTATAACATGTTTTCTTATAGGTTCACCTAATTATTTACATCGAATCTGGTCGTCGTAAATTTTTTTTAAGTCGATGTAAAATCGTTGTCAAGTTATTTTTCGATGGTAAAACGATGTAAATTTTTGTTGCAAATCTGTTGTAATTCTGAAAAAAATCTATAAATACATCCTAATCTCAAACGAAATTCTATAAAAAAAAACACAAAACCTCAAAAAACAAAAACATTCTACAATTTTTTTTATAAAATGTTTATATACGATCTACGAAGATGGATGTATACACAAAAGGATTCGGAGGGAGCGTTGACGAAAGAATTCAAAGAGAGGCTTGAAATATTCATGTATCAGGCCGAAAATATGCAAACAAGCCTGGAAAGCGGTAAGTTGTTTTGTCCTTGTCGTAAATGCAAGAATACGAGATATATTCTTATTGAGACGGTGTAGAAGCATTTACTAAATAGAGGATTTATGCCGCAATATTATTTTTGGTATCAACATGGAGAGAGTTTTGAAAGGACGACTCAAGCATCTGCTAGTAGTAGTAATTATCAAGATCATGTAGATTTTGATGAATCAAATTACCAGGGTAGTTATCATCATGGTCAACATCAATTTGATTAGGATCAAGATCATGATAGGATGCATGCCATGGTTATTGATGTATTTCATGAAACAAATGCTGATAATAGTGTTGAGGAACCCCAACGTAGATGCGAAACGATTTTATGATATGCTAGACGCTGCAAATCAGCCACTCTATGATGGATGTACAGAATGTCAGTCTAAATTGTCGTTAACAGCTAGGATGATGACAATTAAAACTGATCATAACTTAGCTGAGGTTTGCATGGATGATTGGGCTGATCTTATTAATGAGTATTTTCCAAAGGATAATTTGGCTGCCGAAACATACTATGAGATACATAAGTTGGTTTTTAGTCTTGGGTTGCCTTCTGAGATGATAGATGTATGTGTTGACAATTGTATGTTTTTTTGGAAAGATGATGATAAGCTGTAGGAATGTCGATTTTAGCAAAAAAACCGAGATTTATGCTGTAAACTTCTGGGCGTAGTAAGATATCGTACCAACGGATGTGGTATCTTCCTATAACTGATATGTTGAAACGATTGTATCAATCTGAAAGGACAGCTGCATCGATAAGGTGGCATGCAGAACATGAACAGACAGATGGGGAAGTGACTCACTTGTCATATGCAAAAGCTTGGAAACACTTTAACATGACACACCCGGACTTTGCTAAATCTAAGCGGAATGTCTATATTGGTCTTTGCAGTGACGGATTTAGTCCATTCGTCTGGTAGGCAATATTCTTTGTAGCCAGTTATCGTAACGTCTTAGGGCAAGAGCATTGGGGGTGTCCCCTCCCTTAAAAAAATGAAAAAAAAAGTGAATAAAGAGAAAGGAACACTCCCAAAAAAAGTTGAGACACCCTTTTGTTGAGGTGTCATGCTTAGAGTGGTCCAAATTTTTTTTTGTTAAAAAAATTAAAATTTTAATTAAAAAAAAAGTATTTTATTGGTGAGACACCATGAGTGTGTCTTACCAATGCAGATGGCCTAATAACCTTCCCCAGATATGTGCATACAAAGGAAATTTCTATTCATGAATATTTTAATCCATGGTCACAATCATCCAAAGCGGTCCCTTGATGTGTTTTTGCAGCCTCTCATACATGAGTTGAATCAGTTGTGGTATACAAGAGTTCGTACATATGATTGTTCAAGAAAAAAAAATTTACGATGCATGCGGTGCTTATGTGGACAATAAGCGACTTCCCTGCATAATGTCGATGATACATTATGACGACTTTACGACGGATCCATCTTAATAAAAAAATATTAAATTTACTGTGTGGGGGGAAAAATCAGATTGGTTGAATTTTTGGTTAAAATTGTACGACATAATTAAAACGGATCCGTCGTAATATCGTCGTAATAGAAAATATTAAATTTACCGCGTGGGAGAAAAATTCAGATTGGTTGAATTTTTGGTTTCCATATTACGATGGATTTACATCGGATCCGTCGTAATTCTGATGGTACATTACGACCGAATTACGACGGTCACAAACTCTATATATACGAGTACGGATTTTTCTTCCTTCGATCATCCCTCATAACTCACAATCTCTCTCTCTCTCTCTCTCTCTCTCTCTCTCTCTCTCTCTCTCTCTCTCTCTCTCTCTCTCTCTCTCTCTCTCTCTCTCTTCAAAAAGGTAACTTTTTTTATAGCTTGTAATTATATTTAAATTATTAGATAGGATTGTAATTATTAGATAGGATTAGAATTATTAGATAGGATTGGAATTAGATAGGATTGAAATTATTAGATTATATTTTTGATATTCGTTAATCTTGTTATTAATTAATTTTATATAATTGTTTTTAGATATATATGGGCCCCGTAAATCTCACAATCGCCACTTGATGAGTGGAGAGTCGGGATCGAGTGCTAATTCGGCGGTCCCGTCATCTTCTGCCACACCGACCGCGGTTCCAGATTCTGGGTCCGCACCAGCGCCGCCGCCGCCGCCACCTCCACCTGCACCATCACCTCGATTCCCATTGATATATGCGGAATATACGGTCGAATTTTTGTTACGACAACCGGGTCATGATGGTTTACCCCGGTTAAATCCACAACGGCCGCCGGGAACTTTTTGGTACGTTACTTCAAAATTATTTTATTTGTTTTTGTAATAAACTATATTTTATTTACTAATAATTAAAGTTTTATTTCTCAGGTTTGATCTAGATACCAAAGTCGGAGGGAGTGTGTCGGACACCATTACATCATATTTCATGGAGCCTCGCCGCAATTGGTTTGCGGTTCCAAACGACGTTATTGAGACGTAGTTCAAATGTTTCATGGTAACATTTTTTTTTTTTGAGAATTAATTATTTTTACTTAACTAATTATAACTATTTTTTAAATCTTTTCTAATTTTATTGGAGTTTTTTTTTATAGCAAAAATGGCACTGGGATGTTACGATCAACGAGATGGTGAAGACGAAGTTTAAAACGAAGGCAAAATTTTGGCTCAATAATACCGTTTCCGATTGGAAGAGGAAGTGGGAGGTAGATGGCGATAAGGCGAAGCCCTCATACATGTCTATCAAAGTTTGGGATGGCTTGAAGACCTACTGGGGAGATCAGCATTCGCAAAGTGTGATTGCTAAGTGTTCGGCTTCTCGGAACACTGTCACTGAAGATGGTCTTCCGGCGGTTACGCCACATACTTCGGGTCAAACGTCTTTTGCGGGAAGGCGCCTTAAAATAGTATGATTTTTTCGTTTAATTTCTATTTTTGTGATTTAGTTATTAATTAAAATTATCCATTAACCGTTTAATTGTTTTTGATATGTCGTTTTGTTATGCAAACGGAGGGGAACTTCCTCCAATGACCATAGTTTTTGAGGAAACTCACAAAAAGAAAGATGGCTATTTTGTGGATTAATACGCCCTTGATCGCAAGATCTCTCAAGTGCTGGGTAGATTCGAAGATTGGGATAATCCTTGAAATAATTCTCGAAAGAATTAAAACAAGGCGGTGATGATCTCGGCTTGGAAACGTGGAGTAGCTAGAAAGGCGTGGGAATCACTCCCGAAAATTCTTTCGAAAACAGACTCACTATGGACGCTTCTTCACGGGGATCGATTGAATGACGACTCAAAGGATGGCGGAAGAATCCTTTGACAAACCCGACGATTAATTCTCGGAATCACTCTAAGAAATAATCGAAGTTGCTCACGAAGAACTCAAGAGAATCTCTCTCTAGAACTCGACAATGAAAAGAAGTTTTTGATAAAATGATTGTTAAGTTTCTCAAAGGAATTACATAGTTTAAATAAAGCAAAGGGAGATAAAGAGTTAGTCTTTCTCGAAAATGAGAGAAGACTTCTCGAAAATGAGAGAAGAAAAGTCTAGAAAATGACAGAAATTAAATGCTGAAATTGACTAAGAAAATCGGAAGTCCCTTGGTCTTCTTGAGGGATTCGCTTGAGGGAAAATGCTGCGGGAAAATTGCTGCGGGACACGATGAGGGAAATGGGCTTGAGGGAAGAAGTGTTCCAAGGCCTCGTTAAAAACCTTGTCA
Source organism: Eutrema yunnanense (assembly GCA_002933935.1). Lineage (NCBI taxonomy): Eukaryota > Viridiplantae > Streptophyta > Magnoliopsida > Brassicales > Brassicaceae > Eutrema > Eutrema yunnanense. The sequence continues at coordinate 79,707 of PKML01041204.1, read as the reverse complement.
CGTAAAACCCATTGGGTAAAACCGGGACTAAGGAAAAGAGCACACTTGGACTTGTATCGAAACCAATGCGGTTCGAAGCACTTCCTCCTCCAAACCCACGGTCTCATGCACGTGTTGAATAAGTCCTCCTAATGCCTCCTTGAGCTTCTTCGCCTTAGCTCTCGTCAAAGGTCCTTCCGGGATGTGCAAAGCTTCCTCGGGTTCAAGCTGCTCCTCGGCAAGTGTTTCCTCGGCTGCGGGATTAACCTCCGTTGTGTCGTCTAGGATCATATAATCCCCCTCCTCTTGAAAAGGATTTGTCCTCAAATCCGGACTATCTGCAACAAAAGGAATTAAGTCAGCAACATTAAAACTTGAACTAACGGTGTACTTACCTCGCAAGTCGATTTTATAAGCATTGTTGTTAATCCGTTCAAGGACTTCGAACGGTCCGTCCGTCCTTGGCAACAACTTAGACTTCCTTTCGTTCGGAAATCTTTCCTTCCTTAGGTGAATCCAAACAAGATCACCCGGTTCGAATATTCTCTCACGCCTTCCTTTGTTGGCTTGTTTTCGGTATTGCTCGGTCCTCTTCTCGATGTTTTGCCGGGCCTGCTCGTGAATGTGCTTGACAAATTCTGCTCGTTTGTTCCCATCAAAATTCACATGCTCACTCAAAGGTAAAGGGGTTAGATCCAACGGTGTAATAGGATTAAAACCGTAAACCATTTGAAACGGTGAATATTTAGTAGCAGAATGAATGGCATGATTATATGCAAACTCAGCATGAGGCAAGCAATCCTCCCATGATCTAATATTCTTCTTAATGATCGCACGTAAAAGAGTAGACAATGTTCGATTAACTACTTCCGTTTGCCCGTCAGTTTGCGGGTGACAAGTGGTGGAAAACAACAACTTAGTTCCTAATTTATTCCACAATGTTTTCCAAAAGTAACTCAAGAACTTAGCGTCCCTATCCGAAACAATAGTTTTCGGCATGCCATGCAAACGAACCACTTCCCTAAAGAACAATTCAGCAACTAAAGATGCATCGTCCGTTTTATGACAAGGTATGAAGTGAGCCATTTTCGAAAATCTATCAACGACCACAAAAATGGAATCTTTACCTTTCCTAGTTCTCGGCAATCCTAGGACAAAGTCCATCGAAATATCAGTCCATGGAGAAGTAGAAATAGGCAAGGGAGTATACAAACCTTGTGACTGTACCTTAGACTTAGCGTGTTTGCAAGTGGCACAACGTTCGCAAATCCTCTCGACGTCTCGCTTCATGTGCGGCCAATAGAAGTGTGCTTGCAAGGCACTTAGCGTTTTAGCCACACCGAAATGTCTCATGAGACCTCCTCCATGTGATTCCCTAACAAATAACTCTCGCAAAGAACAATGGGGAACACAAAGGCGGTTTTCATAAAACAAAAATCCGTCGTTTCGAAAATATTTTCCAAAGGCAAATTTTTCGCAAGATTGAAAAGCTTCTTTGAAATCTGGATTGGTTGCATATAAATCTTTGATTTGTTCAAACCCAAGTAATTTAGCTTCAAGAGTAGAGAGCAGTACGTACCTTCGGGATAGAGCATCGGCTACCACATTATCCTTACCTTGTTTGTACCGAATGACGTAAGGAAACGTTTCTATGAATTCGACCCATCGAGCATGGCATTTGTTCAGCTTTTGTTGTCCCTTCAAGTGCTTGAGGGACTCATGATCAGTATGTATCACGAACTCTTTCGGCCATAGGTAGTGTTGCCATGTTTGCAAAGCTCGAACCAAGGCATATAGCTCCTTATCGTACGTTGGATAGTTCAAAGTTGCTCCTCCGAGTTTTTCGCTGAAGTAGGCAATGGGTTTCTTTTCCTGCATAAGCACAGCTCCAATACCTATACCTGAGGCATCACACTCAATTTCAAAAGTCTTAGAAAAATTCGGTAAAGACAAAAGAGGTGCGTTTGTGAGCTTCTCTTTCAAGGCTTGAAAGGCGGTTTCTTGTGCTTCCTCCCATTTGAATCCTACATCCTTTTTGATTACTTCCGTGAGTGGTGTGGCAAGAGTACTAAAGTCCTTCACAAAGCGTCTATAGAATCCCGCGAGTCCATGAAAACTCCGTACTTCTCCCACCGATTTCGGACTAGGCCATTCGCGGATAGCCTTCACTTTTTCCTCGTCAACTTTAATGCCCTGTGCACTTACAACAAAGCCTAGGAAAACAAGATTATCCGTGCAAAAAGTGCACTTCTTCAAGTTGGCAAAAAGTCGTTCTTTCCTAAGAACACTCAAAACAGATTTCAAATGCTCTAGGTGATCGTCTAGGTTCTTGCTATAAATCAAGATATCGTCGAAATAAACTACCACAAAAACCCCAATGAACGATCTCAACACATGATTCATCAGCCTCATAAACGTACTAGGTGCGTTCGTTAATCCAAAGGGCATGACTAACCATTCGTATAATCCATGTTTCGTTTTAAAAGCCGTTTTCCATTCATCCCCCTCTTTCATCCTAATTTGATGGTATCCGCTCTTAAGATCTATCTTAGAGAAAACGCAAGACCCATGCAACTCATCTAACATGTCATCTAAGCGAGGGATAGGATGGCGATACTTTACCGTAATGTTGTTGATGGCGCGGCAATCAACACACATTCGCCATGTTCTGTCTTTCTTCGGAACAAGTAGAACGGGAACAGCACACGGGCTCATACTCTCTCGGATATGGCCTTTGTCCATAAGCTCGGTGACTTGTCGCTGTAGCTCCTTAGTCTCCACCGGATTGGTTCGGTATGCTGGTCGGTTAGGAAGAGACGCTCCCGGCACAAAATCGATTTGGTGTTCAATGCCTCGGATTGGTGGCAATCCGCTCGGGTTGTCTTCGGGAAAGACGTCATCAAAATCCTGCAAAACAGAGATAACATTGCTCGGGATGTCCGGCTCAAGGTTAGATAAACTCATAAGAGTTTCCTTATACATAATCATGATGAAAGGTTGTTCGGAAAATAAAGCTTGTTTTACCTCACTAGCTTTCGCAAATAAGCTAGACTTCTTCACGGTTTTGTTTTCCGAAACCTTTGGCGGGATCTTACTCACGCTCTTACCTTTCTCGTGATGAACCGTAGTATCCGCAATACTTTCATTACCTTCCTCCTTTTGTTTCTCTCGGAGTTTTTGATCTTGGAAAATTTCTTAAGGAGTCATCGGAACTAGAACAATTTTCTTACCATTGAACACGAAGGAGTGTTTGTTCGTGAGACCGTCATGAGTTACCTTCCGATCAAATTGCCATGGTCGGCCTAAGAGTATGTGCCCAGCTTCCATCGGGAGCACGTCGCAAAGAACTTCGTCTCCATAACTTCCTATCGATAAAGGAACAAGGACTTGTTTCGTTACCTTCATGTGGCCGACGTTGTTCAACCATTGGAGATGATACGGTCTAGGATGTTTCTGTTCCTCCAAGTTCAATTTCTCCACAAGAGTCGTGCTTGCCACGTTAGTACAACTCCCACCGTCTATGATGAGGCTACAAACTTTCCCTTTCACGCGGCACCTTGTGTGAAATAGGTTCTCACGTTGTTCTTCCTCCTTGGACCTGTCATGAACAAGTAAAGAACGTCTAGTAACCAATAACTCACCTCGTTCTGCTATTTCCGCGGGTTCCTCCACACTAGACGGATGTTCCCCGTCGTCGTCTTTATCCGTTTCGATCTCTCCATCTTCCCGCAATACCATGGTCCGTTTGTTTGGACAAGCATTTGCGTAATGCCCCTTTCCTTGGCACTTGTAGCATCGGAGATCTTGGTTCTTGTGGGAACTCTCACCTTTCTCATTAAGGTTCCTCGGAAATGTCGGAGTAAACGGCTTAGAATCGGTTCCCGGCTTCACGTCAACTCTCGGCCTAAAGCTTGGTTTCTCATCTCGGGAATAGCTTGATTTCATACCGGTTCTGAAAGTTCGGATGTTACCTTTTCGCTTGAGTTGCTGCTCAATCAAGACGGCCTTATGGTGCATTTTTTCTATTTCCACGTAATGTTCCAACTCCAAACGGTCTTGAATTTCGCGGTTCAACCCACCTAGAAACCGTGACATGGTGGCTTCTCTATCCTCGGTAACATTGGCTCGGATCAAGAGGATTTCCATTTCTTGAAAATAATCGTCGCCGTTTCGACTTCCTTGAGTTAACCTTCTCAACTTGCTATGCAACTCACGGTGATGATGACTAGGAACAAACCGTTTCCGCATGATCGTTTTCAACTCGTTCCAAGTTTCCACCGGGTACTCACCATTACGTCGTCGCGATGTGACAAGTTGATCCCACCAACTAAGTGCATAGTCGTAGAATTCCGTAGCCGCGACACGTAACCTTTGAGCTTCCGTGTACCGGTTACAATCGAACGCGAGCTCCACTTTCTTTTCCCACTCCAAGTAGGCATCCGGATCATTTTTCCCATGAAAGGAGGGGATCTTGAGTTTAAGACCTTCGATATTATTGGTTCCTCGTCCGTGCCTAGGTCTCCTTTGGCTACTGTTGGATGAGTGCCCATCCGAGTCATGCCTTCTCCTAGCTTTCCTAGCACGTTGACTTCCACCCCGATCTTCATTAGAAGAATGATCATCGTAGTAGTTATCATCGTCCTCTCTTTGATGTCGGTTTTGATTTCCTTCTTCGTGCACGTTTTGCGGTTGCTTTTGTGCCCCTAGAGCACGGTTAAATTTCTCATTCATCTCCTGCATTTCCGTGACCATCATACGTCGCATACTATCCATGAGTGCTTGGACTTGAGCGGTGTTTAAACCGGCTTGGGTAAGCGGATCGTTTGGATTTTGTGAGTTGTTTCCTTGGTTGAGATTAGACCCATCGTGTGCCATGATGACTTGAAATAAAACAACAGCAAGTTAGTAGGGTAAATAAAATTCAAACGGTGATTGAAAGAATCGGAAAAGAAAAGAAAAGAAATCGCTTAGTCTTTTGGATGTTTTCTCGGCAATTTCGGATTCCTCGGCTAAATCCCACGGTTGGAATTTTCCCCGGAAAATCCCTCGGATTTGGTTTTCCCAAAACTTCCCCTCGGTTTGCTGTTTTCCCCCGGGAAATCCCACAGATTAATTTTCCCCGAGAAAATTTCCCCTTGGTTCCTCGGATTGGCTTTCCCCCGGAAAACCCCTCGGTTCCTCGGATCGATTTTCCCCTCGGAAGAAAAAATCCTTCGACTCCTCGGATTCCACGGATGCTGCTCTTGTTTCCTCGAAAAAAATCACACAAACACAGATTTAAATTGTTCTAAGAATCAAACACAATCAAACCACAATATTTTTTTTTTTTTTTTTTTATGAAGATGATCGTTTTNNNTTTTTTTTTTGTTGATTAACGATGCAACTACACAACCTAACAATGATTTAAATGCAGAAATTTAAATTAAAACACAACTAAATTTAACCCAGAAAATCGATGAACACAAAAGAAGATGAACGGTTTTTAATGAAAAAAATCGCAAATGATGAACCAGAGATGGAACGAATTTACCGGATTGACTTGAGTGGCTCTGATACCACTTAATACGCCCTTGATCGCAAGATCTCTCAAGTGCTGGGTAGATTCGAAGATTGGGATAATCCTTGAAATAATTCTCGAAAGAATTAAAACAAGGCGGTGATGATCTCGGCTTGGAAACGTGGAGTAGCTAGAAAGGCGTGGGAATCACTCCCGAAAATCCTTTCGAAAACAGACTCACTATGGACGCTTTTTCACGGGGATTGATTGAATGGCGACTCAAAGGATGGCGGAAGAATCCTTTGACAAACCCGACGATTAATTCTCGGAATCACTCTAAGAAATAATCGAAGTTGCTCACGAAGAACTCAAGAGAATCTCTCTCTAGAACTCGACAATGAAAAGAAGTTTTTGATAAAATGATTGTTAAGTTTCTCAAAGGAATTACATAGTTTAAATAAAGCAAAGGGAGATAAAGAGTTAGTCTTTCTCGAAAATGAGAGAAGACTTCTCGAAAATGAGAGAAGAAAAGTCTAGAAAATGACAGAAATTAAATGCTGAAATTGACTAAGAAAATCGGAAGTCCCTTGGTCTTCTTGAGGGATTCGCTTGAGGGAAAATGCTGCGGGAAAATTGCTGCGGGACACGATGAGGGAAATGGGCTTGAGGGAAGAAGTGTTCCAAGGCCTCGTTAAAAACCTTGTCACGTAAAACCCATTGGGTAAAACCGGGACTAAGGAAAAGAGCACACTTGGACTTGTATCGAAACCAATGCGGTTCGAAGCACTTCCTCCTCCAAACCCACGGTCTCATGCACGTGTTGAATAAGTCCTCCTAATGCCTCCTTGAGCTTCTTCGCCTTAGCTCTCGTCAAAGGTCCTTCCGGGATGTGCAAAGCTTCCTCGGGTTCAAGCTGCTCCTCGGCAAGTGTTTCCTCGGCTGCGGGATTAACCTCCGTTGTGTCGTCTAGAAAGATGGCTATTTTGTGGATCCTCGGGCGGAGCAGGTCTACAATGACGCTATGGCAAAGATCGCCGAGCGTCAGACTCAGCTCTCTCAGCAGCTATCGCCAGGTAGCTCGGTCCAATCAACATCGGCTTTGACCACATCCCAGATGGACGAGATATACGAAGAGGTAATAATAATTAAATTATATTTTTTCGGAATTATTTTGTATTCAATTTATTAAATTTAACGTTTATTTTTTTAAGGTTGCCCCATAAAAAGAACATAATTTTAGGGATGAGATCGATCCAAGATAGTGGCGTCGCCTCATCTTCCGCATGTCGTTCTTTCGATGATCCGGTTGTGTTGCGGAACGAGTTAAACGCCGCACACTCCGAGATTAGCACTTTGCGGGCAAAACAAGTGGTATACTATGAGAAGATCCAAGGATACGATAGGACGATCCTTGTATACAACTCTCTCTTCGATATTCGTGCCGCGAGTAACCCCAATTTGGCGACCGCACTGAGGCAGCAACAAATGGGTACATCGACATCGGGCCCGAGGGATGAGCATCAGGATACAGAACACTGAGCGGATCCGCTCGCGGAACAGCGAGCGGAATTGGAGAGAGAACGGATGCGGAGTTTTTCGGTGATTTCGGTATTAACCTACAAGACAATAATTAGTATTTTGAATTTTATTTTGTATTTTGAATTTTATTTATACAATTTTAATTTATAATTATATTTTTTAATTATTTAATTTATAATTATAATTATAATTTTATTAATAAATAAATATTATATATTATATATTATATATAATATAAATATATATTATATACATCGATTTTACATCGACTTAGACTTTACATCGATCGACAAATTACGACGAATTTACATCGATATATTTTTGCATCGCTTTACCAACGAATTTACATCGATATATTACGAAGCGTAGAGAAGAAGAAGAAGGTTGGTGAGAAGAGGAAGAAAGCTGATGAAGTAGTGATATTTGCATATTTTACATGTCTTTAGCATGCATATTGGTTAACATTTTACATCATTCACATGCTAGTTCATATCTTTCTTTGGTATTTTAGTGTTTGTTAGAGTTTAGGGTCCTGCATTTAGGTCCTAGTGCGTTTGGCATGTTTTGGAATGATTTCTTGGGGCTTCGAGGCATTTTGATGGAGATAGAAAGCCTTGGAACCGAGCACATCCGACATTGGGAGCATGAAGGAGAAAGCAAGAAGGAGAAAGGAGTTCTCAGAAGGCGCACCGACCCATCCTGGTGATATATCATGGTTTTTACCCCGTTTAAGCCATGATATAAGTCCGTTTTATAGAGCCTTTCTACTATTTTGTAGTGTTATAGAGTCTTTTACAGGTATTACGTTTGGAGCATAATTGGAGATATTGGAGCTTTCTGGAGCATTTTGGAGCAAAGCAGATGTTCGTGTAGCTGAGTACCCGATTTGAAGTCTCAGTGTCGATCGATACTGACTAGTATCGGTCGATACTCACTGCAGCAAGACACGATCGCGACTTAAGAAGAGTTGAAGAATTGCAAAATGGTCCAGAAGACCTTATTATTTACAAGAAGCACCAAAACGTGATTTAGGTTATTTAATAGGATTTTACAGCCACTTTGATGGTTATACTTTATTTTACTTTGATTTTGTGAGAGAGTTTTTGAAGGGAGACAAGTCTGAAACTATGTTCGTCCGAGAGAAGATTTCGAACCCTCTTGTTACTCTTTCTATTTTATTTGATGATTTATTCAAACATGTTTATTGCTTCAGTTTCCATGTCTGAGTAGATCTCTTGTTAGGTTTAGGGTTCTCATAAGGGTTTTCTCTGAATGGTCGGTTGATTAGTTATTAGGATTCACTATCTGAATTAGTTCTTCACCATAGGTTGTTTTAAAAGCTAATTCTAGATTGATCACCTAGAACTTAGATCTTAGGATAATTGATTAGGCACGAGAGTGCGATTAATTACCTAATTGAACATAAGGTGAGCAAAATAATTATTCGCAAAGAGATTTGGTTTAGTTGTTTTGTGAACAAATCAAACATGATCTAAAAGCTGGTTTAGATATTAGGATTCGCAAAGAGATTTGGAATTCTAGGATTTAGACTCAGATAGTTTTTGCAACGAGAGTTGGTTAATTATACCGTAGTGATTTGAGTTCAAGAACCGCGCTAAATCTGAATCATGTTAGTTAGTTTATCTGCATTCATTGATTTCCTGAGAAATACTCTGAACCTATCTTTCTCCAATCGAATTTACAACCGTTTTAATTTACGTTTTGCTTTCAATATCATTGATCACTTAGCTTAATTCTCATCTATAAAATCTATTGTGTGTTTCCGTGAGTCCTTGTGTTCGACCCCTACTTTACTACAACAACTGCTTTAGTATTTATAGGATATTAATTTGAGCATATCACATGGGTCGGTGCAGCGGATCGGTGCCAAGCCCGAGAGAAGTGCCTCAGCAAGAAGAATGCACCGATCCATCATGGGTCGGTGCATTGGATCGGTATGGACACAGAGAGTCTTCTCAGCCAAAAGATGAATTTGCCAGACGAGCACACCGACCCAGGATGGGTCGGTGCACTGGATCGATGCCAAACACGGGGAGAAATGCAAAGCAAGAAGAAGATCAGCACCGACCCATCCTGGGTCGGTGCATCGGATCAGTGCCTTGCCCGAGAGGAGAGCCGAAGCAACAGAAGATTAGCACCGACCCATCCTGGATCGGTGCCACGGGTCAGTGCTAATCCGACAGCATGCCGATATTCCTTGAACCAGCCGAAGCCCGCATCCTGCACACGACCCAGCTCGCATCTAGACAGCCGTGTGGAAGGAGAGATTTTGCACCGATCGTTTGCACCGATCCAGGGTCGATCGGTGCAAATTCCCTAGAACCATTTTACCCAAACCCGACCAGGTCAATACCCGGTTTGTTCCTGGTTGACCCGGTTCGCCCAGATTTACTATATATTGTCTAAACCTAATTTTTTAGAAACAAGTCTTTTCTTAAGCAAAAAACCCTCTCTAAGTGTGTTCTAGAGTGATTTGTAAGAGATTGATCCTTTTAATTTATGCATTTTGAGTATTGTTTTCTTTGATTCCTTCTATCTATCTTCTATTTTCTAATCATCCAATCATTTGATCATGGGTTTTAACTCTTCTTTTATGAGATTTGTTGAAACCATGGTGATTAGTGAGTAGTTCTTAGAGTTTGAGGATAGGTTAGATTTAGGGTGATTCCAAGATTGATTTATGATGCTTAGGGTTAGATTACCTTGTTTCTCTTCTTGATTAGTGATCCTAATGCTAGATTGGGCTTGAGAGAGCCAATTTAGATCAAGGGGCATTTCACACCCACAAAGTGTTTGATGAAATGCCTTGATGAACTAATCAAGAGATATTCATTCATAGCCTATGAGAATAGTTGTCTATGGTGTTTATTTGGTTGATTTTGATTGTTTGCACTTAATGCTTGCTAATTAGTAATTCACAAATGAGAGTTTGATCTTGGATTAGTATTTAGCATGGTAATTAGTGACTTGAAAGAGGATTAGTCACACTTAATGATCATTGCCTAGGGATAGCCTTGTTTGAATATTGAGCATCATGAATTAGTCTTGGATCATCTAAATTCAATTATCCCATCCTTGAATTCGTTTATATTTATTGCATCACAACTTGTTTAGTTTGCTATATCTTGTTCTTGTTTTAGTTTGCTTAATTCACTAGTTAAATCACAACTCTTCCTTATTTAGCTTAACTTAAGAAGTGCATTGCATTCTTATTGCTTTGAAATTTTACCCATTGGATTGAACCTCTTATCCTAACAATAGTATTTTGAGTAATTGATCTCAAAACTTGCAAAAGTCATTTATCAAGTAGCGGATACGATGGTTTGGAAGGAAGGATTTGATGATGAGAGTAAGCTTCTTAGAACTGTTTTCGTTGGGAATCTGCCATTAATTGAAGATTCAGAAGACTAAAATTCAAAATTAAAACTTTATAAATTTGTTTATATGATATTTTTTAGGAAACTATTTTTTGTTTTAATTTTGAATTTTAGTTTAATAGTCGATTTATGTTTATAGTTGCATTGTGTGTACGTGTGTATGTTTTGTTTTTTTTCTTTATTAGTGTTTGTATATAACAACGGGTTTCTCTTAATTATCTTGTTAACTTACTTTGATTTTTTTTCATGTGTTTATATGTTGTATTTGACTACTATGTGATTCTAATTTCAGTTTTATATTTATTTTTATTTAACACAATTTCAAATATCTCATAAGTTACATATTTAGTTGAACGTATAATATTACATTTATGTTCCAGAATTTATAGTTCATACCGAGGCCAATTATAACCTCATCAGCATGTCTACACATTAACTAAACAAACCACTTACATTTGATTATAAATGCTTTTAGTATATATTTGAGAGTTTAAATTTATCTTTCTATGTACGTATAGTTTTATGTTGGTTTTAGTTACGCCCTCTAATAGGAAATGTTTTCTAATATTTGGGCCTTTATGCTAATAGATATTTTGGCCCAAGTATTACTTTCTTCGTGAAAGATCGCTCACAAAAGATATGTGATTTTTTCCTTGTTCCCCATTCCGAAGAACATATCCTCTCTCGCTTCTAAAAATCCAACAAATCTCACTCCCATAGCTAATCCTCGTCTGCCGCCGAGAATTCAACGTCTTCGTTAGCCATGGTTCCGCTTCTCACATATGGTTCCGGTATTTTTCACTCACTCATCAATGCTGGCACCTACCTCAAGGTCTGATTTTTGAATTTGGAATTTTATTGATCTTATCAAAGCCTGATTCGTATGTTCAAAATTAGAAATATGCGTATTGTTTTGGATTTATAGTAGGGAAAAGATTGCGATATATGCGGCGTTGAGATTGCATATGGAGCTGCTGCGATTAACGAACATCCTTTCAAAAGAAACACAGCGTTTCTTCTGGGTGAGGAGGTAAAAATCATTCAAATTTTGCACAAAAGCTTAGAGTTTTAGCAATTTTATGAAGTTAGTAAAGCGATCCCGATATCTTGATTTTTAGTCCATTTCATATGTGACAATTCCTAGGACACCAGAACTTGGAGTGTGATGAGACAGCGTGAGGAAGAAGATGACGTGGCCACCTTCTAGAATACCAATGAGATCCCACGTTTATTATCTTATCGTGTCTTACTTTTATTATCTTAGCTTTTCCATATTTCAAGGGTCCATGTTTCAATCGTGGCTGTGATTTACGTTTGCTTTTATGTATTTGTTTCTTGTACTTCGTCTATATATATGAACGTAAAATGTGAAACAAGAAAAAGAAGAAAATTTGTTAAGTAAACACTTGTGTCTATTGTTCTTGTTTGATCAACATTGATATCCTATAATTGGGACCTATCAGTGGTATCAGAGCTTGAATCTCTTGCTTTGAAGAGTGACCAAAATTAGCTTTATTGCTAACATTTGGTATCAAGGCAATTTTATCCTTATCCCAGTCGACATCATTCAAAAAAATTAAAAAAAATAAATAAATAAATAACAAAACGTGAGAGTATGGGAAGCAACACAAAGAGCATTGAAGATTTGAAGGCCAGCCTCCTCCGTGAAGTGCATGATGAGTTCCAAAAGATGAAGGTCAGTATGACGAACGAATTTATAAGTCTCATGGAGACCATGAATCGTCTGGGGGAGACAATAAGATATTTCAAAGACGGTTGTAGAAGAGTCGGTGGTGACAGTGTTCAACAATCTGTACGACGTAGTACAAGAAGTCATCACACCAACCAAAACGTGAGAGTCTATATGGTCAAACCATCACTCAAACGATCTGTACCACCAAAACGCAGGCAACCTCGAATGGTTTCGATTAAGAATCGACATCACACTGCTCGGACTAGAAAACTAGGAAACCGTAGCCAATCTATCTCATCTAAGTTAAGTTCTGGAGTTGGCTCTACACAACCTCGAAAACATGGTAAGCTACTTCGATCTCCCTCACGGTGGAGGTTCCGAATGTCGTTCCATGTGTTGTCTACTTTTGTCGAGGATGTTTCATCTCTAGCGGGTAGAATTGGCATCAATGTCCAACAACCGTTTGATCGTGGACGAGTTTTCGTTCTAGAACCTTGAGGACAAGGTTCATTTTGGGGATGGGAGTATTGATGAGACAGCGTGAGGAAGAAGATGACGTGGCCACCTTCTAGAAGACCAATGAGATTCCACGTTTATTATCTTATCGTGTCTTACTTTTATTATCTTAGCTTTTCCATATTTCAAGGGTCCATGTTTCAATCGTGGCCGTGATTTAATAGGTCCCAATTATAGGATATCAATGTTGATCGAACAAGAACAATAGACACAAGTGTTTACTTAACCAATTTTCTTATTTTTCTTGTTTCACGTTTTACATTCATATATATAGAAGAAGTACAAGAAACAAATACATAAAAGCAAACGTAAATCACGGCCACGATTGAAACATGGACCCTTGAAATATGGAAAAGCTAAGATAATAAAAGTAAGACACAATAAGATAATAAATGTGGGATCTCATTGGTCTTCTAGAAGGTGGCCACGTCATCTTCTTCCTCACTATGTCTCATGAGAGTGAAGTTATGGCAAGAGTTTGTTTAACTTCTCCATCTTTCTTATTTCAAGAATCTGTCAACGATTCTCAGAGTCTATTATATTGGCTTTAATGGTAATTAGTCTCTTCCATTAACTAAAATTGGGTAATAAGCATTTCAAGATTTATGACGATCATTTATAAAATAGCAAAGTTTGAGTTTTTTTGTTGTAGGGAACATGATTAACGTCAAGGAATATGAAATATGTGACTTCTTTGTATATATTCCTCAGTATGGATGTGGCACTGCCTCATTCAATGTTACTTTTGCAGCTTCTATTGTTTTGCATCATTTTGTAGGTAATTTTTCTCCTCTTTTTTAAAAAAAACTCCAAATTTAGTTCATCAAAGGAGCCAAAATCCTATTATTAAGTGGTACTCGTCATCTAAAATCTCGATCTGCGTTTTTCAATTAATGCATCCAACATTACAACCGTTTTTCAATTCAAAACTAAAGTTTGCGTATTTAGATTGTTTGTAACTCATCTTTGTCAAATAAAAAGAAGGATTTCGAGAGCTGCGTTTGAAATGTTTGTGGTTGTTTCCTCTAATAATATGTCAATCGCTTTCTTTTTCAGCTTGTATCGAACTTTCTCATATGTATGACATTTCTTTTTTTCACTTCTTCATGTAAATATATTTTAGATTAATGGTAAGAAGCAATAACAAATATGTATGATGGTATAAATGTATTAAGATCTGAACACTTTTGATTTGTAAAATACCTATATTTGCCTGAAACGGTATGTCGTTAACTTCTTTTACATTCTTTCTTTTGAAATCAGAGTCCCAAAGTAGTGGTCTCATTTTTTTGAATGTCATCATTTTCGTCTGCATAAATGAATTTTGTAAAAATGAACTTATGTCCAATGTAATATGGTTGTTGTTCGCATATGCTTGAATAAATTTGGTTGACAATTAATTTTTACAAATTGTTGTATACTATTAAATATAATTACCATCTAATCATGACATGTAGCTCATATTGTGCAGCTTCATATTTCATATTCTTTTGATTTTTCTTTTTCAGATTTAAAATATGGTAATGCTAAACTAGTATAATTTGGTTACCTTTATTTTGTAGAATGGCGGATGTTATGCCTTTGTTGGTGAAGTGAGATTTAGGATTGCAATGTATAATGGAGGCGAGGAAGGAGGAGAAGAGCCAAGTGGGCTGTATTTTTTTGTGGTTTTGAGTAAATTATGGTTGGGCTAGGGTGTGTGGGCTTTGGATGGTTTAGTTGGACCGATGAAAATCATGTTGTGAGGAGTCCAATTGTTGTTAGGAGAGTTTTACATGTTGTGAGGAGTCCAATTTTTGTCCAGTGGTTGACCAAATGGTTCATTAATGCTTCTACACTATGAGGTCCGGGGTTCGATTCCCAGATGATGCAATATTTGCAGATTAATGGAGGCAAACTTAAAAGGAAATCTTCAGCGTGGTGCAAGTGGAGCCGTTCATCGTGATCGTGAATCCTTGTGGAACAGATAGCGTTTTCCGTTGTAAAATTGTCTTTGTAGTAGTTCTCATAATTTGTATCAATGTTAAAAAAAAAAGAGTTTTATATATGTGGGTCCATTAATAAATGATTGTAGTGATGAGGTGGATATGTTAGATTGTGAGAAAACTCTCCTATTGTATAATAGATTTCTCTTTTCTTCTTATAATTTCTCTTTCTTCCTTTTTACTTCGGCAACGAAACCATAAAAATTCAAAAATTTGATTCCTCATTATTTCGATGAATATCAAAGAAAGATCTGGCTAAGGTGAAAATACGGCGAGGTGAAGATCCAGCGAACGCGATCGGAGTCGATAAACAATTTGCAGGCGAGTTGACTTGGACTGAGTCGACTCATTGAACTGGGTTTGAACTGACATTCTTAGCTATATGTAACATGGTAAACTATTTTGAAACATGGTAAACTATTTATTATACAAACAAACATATAGATTTACCTCTAATTTTTTGTTTCGCATGATAACTCAATTATTAACTAGCTAACTTTCAGGTTATGTGCTTCATATTGGTGAACTTGATTCTGGTTGTGGGTTTAATATCAACGAATAAATATAATGAATCAACTCGGATGAAAATTAGAGGAACAAGGTAAACATGAAGAAAACAAAATAATTTACAATTTATCGATTGGCTCTAAGTAGCTTATGAAGCTATAATTTTGAATAGAACGAAGATATGATGATTGTTTAATTACTCAATTTTTTTTCATAAAGGAAAAATAATAATAATAATAAACAAATATGGGTGAGTGACTTAGAAAATTAAAGATTGGAATAAATGAACGAAGGAAGGAGATAAGAGGAAGATTGAAGAAAGAGAAAAGATGAAGATTGGAGGAGACAGAGAGTGACGAAGACACCGAAGAAAGAAAAAAGAACGTGTAAAAGATAAAACTGATATAAACTAGGGTGATTTAGGTGTATATGGTAGGTTGACCAAAAAATTAGAAGTTGATTTGAAAATTATGTGAGGAGAAAGAGAAAACCCAAAATATCCTTTTTTTTTTTTTAACAATCACAAAAATGCCATCCGGCGACACTGTTCATCTGACGGACGCACTGTTCATTTAACGGCCACTATTCATACCCAAAAACATATTGTTATCATCGTTAACATTGTCATGTTAATCCAGTTATCATTGTTAATATCGTTAACATTATCATGTTAACTCAGTTATCATTGTTAACATCGTTAACATTATCATGTTAACTCAGTTATCAGCGTTAACATTGTCATGTTACCCCAGTTATCATTGTTAAATTCGTTAACATTATCATGTTGACTCAGTTATCATTGTTAACATCGTCATGTTACCCCAGTTAACATCGTTAACATATAATTACTATCGTTAACATTTTCATGTTAACCCCTGTTATCATGTTCATTTTTATGAAATTGTCATGTTAAACCAGTTATCATATCATAGATTATTGTGTTAATTCAGTTATCATATGATAATCCGGCGACACTGTTCATATCACCGGTGTCACCGGCGTCGGGTTCTTTTTCACCGGCGTCGCCGTCCTTGTCTCCGTCGCCGGCGTCGGCTTCTTTTCTTTCTTCTTCTTCTTCTTCTTCTTCTTCTCACCGGCGTCGCCTCCATCGGAATCTTTTCCGCCACCGCCGCCGTCCTCACCTCCATCGTCGGCGTCCACTTCTTCTTCTTCTTTTTCTTCTTCTTCTTCTTCTTTCTTCTTCTTCTTCTTTCTTCTTCTTTCTTCTTCTTCTTTCTTTCTTTCTTCTTCTTCTTCTTCTTCTGCAACCATGGATGAGAGAGAAAACAAAAACAAAAGGTAATTAGTTGGAAAAGATGGGGGTGAGAAAGTCTTTTTTAAGATGAACAGTAATAGTCAAAAAGTAGACTTAATTTTGCTTTTATTTAATAGTATCTGTTGCAATTTCTCTATAAACTAATACTTATATATATATGTGTGTCATATATGTGAGGTTTATTTTGCTGAGAGGAAAGAGAGAGTAAGCGAGAGTAAGTTAGAGAGGGAGAGAGAAAAGTAATGTATTTCTTATTACTTATGCATATATTTCTTACAAGAGCATAAGATGTATTTATATACATGTGGTAAGTCGGCAAAACTCAATGTCGGTTAAATGTAGTTACTCGGTAAGTAATATAGGATAATTATTCGTTTTTAATACTCCCTTTTAATTATCCATCACTGCTAACATATTATGTATTGTTTCGTTAAAAACCTTATCATGGAAAAATCTAATGGGATAAAAATCATGACAAGGAAAAAAGAGTACAGTGGCGCAATTTCCCCTTGGAATGATGGATATATCATTCTCTTCATAAATCCCGTAGATGACGCATTATGATACTTTGAATACGTTTTCTGAACGTTGTAGTGGGAAGCGCCTTTGTAAAGAGATATGTTGTATTGTCACTTGAACGAATGTACTGGATATCGACTTCTTGATTCTTCTCGAGTTCTCGAGTGTAAGAAAAAAATCTTGAAGGGATATGTTTCGTTCTATCACTCTTAATATAACATTTTTTTAGTTGAGCGACACATGCAGCATTATCTTCGAACAATATTGTTGGCTCTTTATTGGTGACTATACCACTTGATTGTTGTATGTGATGAGTCATAGATCTGAGCCACGCACATTCTCTACATGCTTCATGAAGCGCAATAGTTTCTGCATAATTTGAGGAAGTGGCGACTAGAGTCTGCTTCTGAGAATGCCAAGAAATTGCAGTACCTCCAATTGTAAAAACGTATCCGGTTATCTAGCTTTATGTGGATCTGATAAATAGCATGCATCTGCAAAACCGACTAAATCGAAATTGGAGTTTCGAGGGTAAAATAAACCCAAGTCAATTGTTCCCTGAAGATAACGAAATATATGTTTTATCCCATTCCAATGTATGCGCGTAGGTGACGAGCTAAATCTTGCAAGTAGATTTGTAGCAAATGCTATATCCGGTCGGGTACAATTTGCAAGATACATAAGTCCACCTATAGCGCTCATATAAGGTACTTCAGGACCTAAAGCTTCCTCGTTATCTTCACAAGGTCGGAATGGATCTTTTTCAGTATCGAGAGATCGATTAACCATTGGAGTACTCAAAGGATTTGCTTTATTCATATAAAAGCGTTGTAAGATCCTTTTGGTTTAATTTGATTGATGCACAAATACTCCATCTCGGAAATGCTCTATATGTAATCCAAGACAAAATTTTGTCTTTCCGAGATCTTTCATTTCGAACTCTTCTTTCACATGAGTTCTTGCATCTTCAATTTCCTTTTGAGTTCCAACTATGTTCAGGTCATCAACATATACAGCAATGATCACAAATCCTGATGAGGATTTCTTAATAAAGACGCAAGGGTAAATTGCATTATTCACATACCTTTTTGTTAGCAAATATTCGCTTAAGCGATTATACCAAATGCGCCCGGATTGTTTTAATCCGTAAAGTGATCGCTGTAATTTGACCGCACATATTTTTTTAGATTTTGAGCTTAATGCTTCAGGCATTTTCAATCCTTCTGGGATTTTCATATAGATATTGTTATCAAGTGACCCATATAGATATGCTGTCACAATATCCATAAGATACATTTCTAGATTTTTAGATTCCCCAAGGCTCATCAAAAATCTGAATGTTATTGCATCCATAACCGGGGAATACGTTTCTTCATAATCAATTCCCGGTCTTTGAGAAAATCCTTGTGCAACAAGACGGGCTTTGTATCTTGTCACCTCATTTTTCTCATTTCTTTTTCGTACAAAAACCCATTTGTATCCAACCGGTTTTACATCTTTGGATGTAGTGACAATAGATCCAAAAACATTTCGTTTATTGAGGGAGATCAATTCAGTTTCTATGGCCATTTTCCATCTCTCCCAATCAGATCTTTTTTGGCAATCTGATATGGACCTTGGGTCTGGATCGTCACTTTCATAATCAATTTCTTTGCATACAGAGAATGAGAAAATTCCATTATTATCTTCTATTTCATATATATCCCAGATTTTTCCGTCTTGGGCATAGTTAATGGAAATCTCATATTTTTCTTTGTCATTTTCGTCTTCAGGACTTTTCTCTGTATGTGGTTCTTCTGGACCATTTTCATTTTGTTCTCCCATTTTCTTTTTCTTCCGAGGATTTTTATCTTTGGAGCCTATCGGCCTCCCCCTTTTTAACTGAACCTTGGGTTCATTTGCTATTTTTCCATCAATTTGTTCTTCTGGAACAATAATTCTTGACGGAGCATTCACAGCGGGTATATATGACTTTGTCACCCTTTTTGTATCTGTGAACGCATCTGGTAATTGATTTGCCATATTTTGTAAGTGTATTATTTTCTGAACTTCAAGTTCGCGTTGTTTTTTAAAGGGATCAAGGTACAACAAAGATGGTGTGTACCATGTAATATCTTTTGGAATTTCTTTAATTCTTCCCCCTAACGCTGGAAATTCACTTTCGTTAAAATGGCAATCGGCAAAATGTGCCGTAAACATATCACCAGTTTGTGGTTCAAGATACCGAATTATACTTGGTGATGTATAACCGATGTATATTCCCAATCTTCTATGCGCCCCCATTTTTGTTCTTTGCGGTGGGGATATAGGAACATAAATCCCACACCCAAAAACACGAAGATGGGATACATTTGCCTCATGGCCAGACGCTAATTGTAATGGGGAATATTTATGATATGAACTCGGTCGTATCTGAATCAATGCCGCTGCATGCAAGATTGCATGACCCCATACTGAAATTGGGAGTTTTGTTCTCAATATTAACGGTCTAGCAATGAGTTGCAACCGTTTAATCAAAGACTCAACCATGCCATTTTGTGTATGAACATGCGGAACTGGATGTTCAACATCGATTCCCAATGACATACAATAGTCATTGAAGGCTTGTGAAGTGAATTCACCAGCGTTATCAATCCTTACTTTCTTTATAGTATAATCAGGAAATTGTGCCTTTAGCCTGATTATTTGGGCAATGAATCTTGCGTAAGCCGTATTTCGTGTAGTCAATAGACACACATGTGACCATCTACTGGATGCGTCAATTAATACCATAAAATATCGAAATGGCCCGCATGGTGGGTATATAGGCCCATATATATCACCATGTATTCTCTCTAAGAATACTGGAGATTCATTCCTGATTTTGGCTGGTGATGGCCGAGTTAAGAGTTTTCCTTGAGAACAAGCATTACATGAAAATTCGCTCGATTGAAAAGTCTTCTGGTTTTTCAAAGGATGACCATTAGAATTTTCCACAATTTTTTGCATCATGACTGAACCATGATGCCCTAGTCGTTCATGCCAGACTTTAAATGAATCTGTAAACTTTGGGTTTACCGTAATATATGATTCAGTCATATTTATTTTTGTGGAATATAATCCGGAGGATAATACTGGTAACTTTTTCCAATATAATTTTTCTCTCCGGAGTAACTGATGTGATACAAAGATATTCAATGCTATTTTCATCCATAGTTTCTATGTGATATCCATTTATGCGGATATCTCTGAAACTTAACAAGTTTCTAGAAGATTTAGGAGAATATAATGCATCATTTATCTCAAATTTCGTTCCTATTGGCATTGAAAAACTGACTCTTCCAGAGCCCATAATAATTTTTGCATTACCACATATAGTATTCACGCTTCCGGTAGAATCTTTCATTTTAAGAGAGGAGAAATACTTATTATTCTTAAGTATTGTGTGCGTTGTAGCACTGTCTGCAAGACATATATCTCCATCTTCGATCTTAGATTTCGACATTTTCTGAATTTAAAATATTCATAAAATGAACATTAATAAACAAGGCAAAAGCTTTATAAAACTATTTTACAACAAAAAGCACATTTATAAACATTATTTTCTTTTTCAGGAAGATTAACAAACACAACTATATACATCATGTCATATTTTCTTCTTCAGGAAGATCTTATTCGTTTTGTCTTTCGTTGATATCTTCGGGATCAACCACAAAGTCAGTAATATCGAGATGTATATCATCATTTATACCATCAAAAGAAGGTCCGGATTCGCCATAGATGAAGTTGGTTTCACCTTCTTTTCCTTTCACTTTTTGTGATTCTTGATACAGATCGGCTAAATATTTCGGCGTACGACAGGTATGGGACCATTGTCCTTTCATGCCGCATCTGTAAGCATTATCATGTTGCTTATTATTCATTGATAGATAGATTTTGTGTTAAGCTCATATCAATTACTCAAACCTACTTATATCATTGTAGTATTTGAGGATCGAACCAAAGAGGTTAAGATTGAAGCACTAAGAATACATGAAACTTCCTAAGCTAGAGCAAATCTTTTGGGTTTTTAAGTTTATGAGAAAAGAAACAAATGAAAGAAGGAAAACAAAAGATAGAAGGGTTGGAGAATAAATTAACTATCAAGAAGATGATTACTGAACAAACAATGATGATAAAGATTGAATTAAACACTATCCTAGAACATGGAATTCATAATTATGACTAATCCACTCTCGTGACACTAATCACTTTGTTAATCACCAAATCAAGATCAAAATATCGTTTGTGATAAGATGATTAACAAACTTTAGACTCTAATCCCAATTAGTTCACTAATCACCCTAGACATCAACTCTCATTGGCTAGGCAAGAAAAGCTCACAAAAGGTTTGGTTCAAGCATTTCATCGAACACCTATCGGGCGTGAAATGCTTAAGCTCTAGCTTTGATCTCTCAATCCAAAACTAGCCTTAAGATCAACCTAAGTGAAAGATCTAACAAGATGCAACCTAAATCATCATCATTTAATTATCAAGACAATTAACTAATGATGCTAATACACACAATCAATGCTAATCCTTAGGTTAAGATCACTAACTATGACTAATCCTCTCTCAAGGTACTAATCACTTTGCTAATCACTAAATCAAGATTAAACTCTCATTTGTGATAAAATGATTAGCAAGCATTAAGATCAACATTCAAATCAACCAATAAACACTTTAAGCAACTACTTTCATAGGTTAAGAATGTTTATCTCTTACTAAGCTTCTAGGGGAATTTCATCGAACATTTGGTGTGCATGATTTTCCCTATAATCTAGATTGACTCTCTCAAGCCCAATCTAGCACAAGGATCACTTAGAAAGAAAGGATTAAGAACATAAGCAACACAAATCAATCATCAAATCATCAAAATCAAGCATAATCCAAAATCCAACAAAAAGGGATCTAAAGCCTAAACATGAAGAACAAGGAAGAACACAAGGGGAAAAGAGACATAAAGATAAAGAACAAGAATAAAATAAAGATAGGTTCAAGAATCCTTCACTAGAGTGGCATGAATGATGAAGATTCATCCAAAATCATCTTAAGAAGAGTTTGTGATAAAACCCAACTCTAGGGAAAAGAAAGCTTGACATGAAAATTAGGTTTTTAGGAGTTTTATAGAGAAAGGGGGCGGACCGGGTCGACCCGGGACAAACCGGGTACCGATCCGGTCGAAATGGGTCAAATTTGGTCTTGTGTAGAACCTTCGCTAAAACTGTGATATCTCCTGGGATACATGTACGAATGGCCTCAAACCACCTCATGTGGACAGATAATACACATGGCTACAAATTTTGTTAATACCACCGAGGCTAAATCTGATTTGAGACCATTCGTCCAGCCAGATCTTTCAGGCATGTCGGGTGGCTTCGGCAAGACGGACATACTCTCAGTAAAGTAAAGTGGCCATATCTAACGAACCACGTATCCGAATGACCTGGAACCACCTCTTGTACTCATCTAACGCACCTGGCTACAACTTTCATGAAGACTTCAGAAGCTAAATCCGAGCGTAGGTCCTTCGTCCAGCCTGATCTTTCAGACACTTCGGTGAGAGCTTCCACGCCGGGCGAGATTGGGCCGGCACAAGCGGTCGGTATTTCCCCTGGTCGAATGAAGGAGCAGTACCGGTCAGGGATGGAGGGGTGTTGTGGGCCGGTAATCGTCAAGTCCAGGTAAAGGTTGCATATCGGACGTGCATGTCGGGCGTAATTGGGGCGGTAAAGGTATCTCAAATAGTGTTTTGTTATATACATAAATACCATTTTTTCTTTGCTATGGAGTGCAATTTCTCTTATTAATTTTGTTTATCCTAATAAAATAAATTGAATTTAGAAAATAAAAGAGGGTAAAATCGGGTTTTCAAAATATAATTGGGGTAAAGTATACGAAATTAAATAATTTAAATATTAAAGAGAGAGTGATTATTTGTTTGGGTATTAAAGAAGAAGTGATTAATAGTTGAGTGATTTGCGCTAAAATATATTTTCACCACTTATTCTTACAGAATAGACACTTTTAACTATTATGACACTTTTTACACTGTTCATTTTCATTAAATTCAAAATTGCCCCGCGTGTATCTGATAATGGTAGATGCAATGTCATGGACAAATGAGATATTAAAGATCTGAGAAAAACATAATTATTTTCTCCATCTGATTTGTTTTGTATTTTTTTATATTGTGAAAGACATAAAACAATTTTTTTTGTTAGAATGAATTATAATTCTATTTTTTCATTATTTTAAAACCAATTTTACTATAATTCAAACAAAGAATATTTGAAAAAATATATTAAAAAAAAAATCAGAAGTCTAGTTAGAACTATATTTGGATGATGAGTTGTGGACGATATAATATGGACATATCGACGTGGACATGATCATGTGGACAGTTTTTCATTGACATATCGATGTGGATAAACATTTTACACAATTGTCAATTAAAATTGGTACACATAAACATGTATACCGTAATGATTATTCGAGTTATTATTCTCGAAGTTCGCTGAAACGAGAATGAACTGTTTTTCATGGACAAATAATGAATCAATAGTAATGTAGACATGTTAGCATAACTGTTTTTATGCACATATCGACGTGGATAAATATTTTATACAAATATCTATTATAATTAATTCACATAAACCTCTAGAAACAAAATCAATGTTGTTTGGATTGGTGGTATGCAAACGTATGAATTGTGAAACTGGTGCGGTAAGATGGTTTTTAATGTTGTTTGGATTTCATGTGCTTTGAAGAAAAAAAAATTTTACCTTAGATATACAAATTTCAGATATAATGATATGCATTCACTAAGCTGTCCATATTACATCGTCTACAACTCATCATCCAATAGATTTCTTGTTTTGTCATTACTAGACTAATGGTTTAAAAAAAAAAATTGGTTTGACACCTAAAATAGTAAAGTAGATCTTAATATATAGAAAAAATAGAATTATAATTCATTATAATCGAAAACAAAAAATGTTTTATGCCTTTCACAATATAAAAAAATTAGAAAACAAAACATGTGGAGATAGAAATTACTTTTACTCAGATTTTTAATTTCTCACTCGTCCACGATATCGCATCCATCGAAACCATGAGTGGAATGTTGGTTTAGAGGGTATAAGAGACTTTTCACTTACACAAAGTGTCTCAATAGCTAGAAGTGCATCAAACTATATCAAATTAAAATATAGTTTAATGAGACCATTAGCATCAAACTATATCAAATTAAAATATAGTTTGATGAGACCATTAGCATCAAACTATATCAATTTAAAATATAGTTTGATGAGACAATTACCATCAAACTATATTAGGATTCAACCTGCACTAGCTATATAACGCGAGAAAGTTTTTTCTTAAAAAATATTTTGAAATTTAAGAAAAAATAAATTTATCTCAATTTTATAGTATGTTTAACTAATGATTATATATAGAACTTGGGAAATCTGGATTATCTATAAAGCTCCAACTGTCATTACTCTACTCGCGTCTGATCTGCAGTCTATTACTTGTGAGGTTATGATGGAGAATGGAGTTAATTTTGTGTACATTGCGGTTTATGCTGCCAATTTCGCTGAAGATAGGAAAATGTTGTGGTCGTCTCAGTGTAACATCGAGGCAAGCCTCAATCTGGCTGATAAACCTTGGCTAGTTAATGGAGATTTTAGTGAAATTCTTCAACCTTCTTTCACATCTAATTCGAGCATCATAAGATCCTCTTCTTCCATGAGGAGATTCAGAGAATGCTTAGCTGTCTCAGGGCTCTTCGATCTTCCATACCAGGGCCCCAATTTTACCTGGACAAACTGCCGTCCTTCTGTTCCTGTGAGGAAAAAATTGGATCGTTGTCTGGTTAATGGTTCTTGGCTGCTGCAATTTCCAACTAGTTTCTACTCGTTTGAGGCTCCAGAATTCTCCGACCACTCTCCTGGATACATTAAACTGTCTACAGACCCTCCAAGATTTGGTACTAGACCGTTTAAAGTGTTCAACTTCTTGCTCAAGCATAATATGTTCATGACGTGTCTTCAGAAAGCATGGTTAGAGGCCGGTGACCCTGCTTCCACTCTTAAGAGTCTCTGTTACAAACTTAAGGGCCTCAAAAAGCCACTGAAATCACTTTGCAAAGAGAAATTCAGTGATATTGAAAGGAGAGTGGATGTTGCTTTCTCTTTGCAAAAGACTCTTCAGATATCATGGTCATTCCTGCTGCTCGCTGAAGAAAGTTTTTTCAAACTAAAATCAAGGATTAACTGGCTCCAATTGGGGGATCAGAACACTTCCTTCAAATTTCATCAAATTTTTTATTTAATAATATCACAATAATTAATAAATTAAATAGTAAATAACATCTTTAATGAAAAATAAATATTTTTCATATTCTCATCAATAATTTTAAAAGACAATTATATTGTTTCATATTTCAATTATTTTTTATTATTTGTAATAGCATAATATGTAATAACTTAAAAATAAAAAGTTTATTTTCTTAAATGACTTCTTAAATAATAATAGGATTATATAGCTTTATATCTCAATAATCATTAGTATGTGTGTGTGAACTATATTATACGTTTTAGATCTCGATAATCGTAACAATAATATGAAGGCTAGATTTTATATTATAATTGGAATTTGAATATGCAAAAATTTGTATTAAATAAAATATAACTAAGATATTTTGCAACAACAAAAAAAATAAATCGAACAAGTAAACATGAAACTTGTAAAAATAATATTTGTCACAATTTAAAAAATCTCAAAATTTTTTTATAATCTTACAAAACGAAGCAATATAATTCAAAAATAAATAAAAATTGTAAATAATTTTTTTATTTTAGAAATGAAATAATTTAGAAACTAATATTGATTTAACAGTGTATATAAAATCTCATAATAAAATTTATGCATAAGTTTAATGTAATTATTTTGAATGTAATTATTCTATTAAATTAAACTTTTTTGAGAAATATCTCGAGAAGCTCTATAGTGATGACACATAAACATGAGTCAATGTTTTTTTTAACAATCCTTCTCAATTAATATATAAGGAATGAGTTTTAAAAAGTTAGATGTGATATTCTCTTAATAGTTTATGTATTATTATGGGAGTTGATAAAATTTGTGTATTTTTCAAAAAAATATTATATAATTAGTGTATTTTTAAGATTTGCTAGCTTCAAAAAGTGCTAAAATTTTTGAAATTTTTAAAAAAGTGACTGCAGATGTAAAAACTCTTTTTGAAATTTTTTAAAAAAAACGAGAATTATTTTCAACGACATCGAAACCTCAACTAGTCCAATAAAATACTTGGAAACGCAAGTTGTGAGACCAACTTAATAATGATACCAAAGAGGCCTACCAAGTTTTTCTGTATAGAATAAATAAACATATTGTTTCTCAAACCATCAATTAAGAACCAAAAATGTAACGAGTTTGAGTTTGCAAGACCATGTTTGTTAATAGAATCAATTCTTCAAATGGAAATCTCAGAAATGTATTTCCCCTCAAAGAGAAAGATAGAAATGGAGAATATAAAGATTTGACTTAT
Source organism: Eutrema yunnanense (assembly GCA_002933935.1). Taxonomy (NCBI): domain Eukaryota; kingdom Viridiplantae; phylum Streptophyta; class Magnoliopsida; order Brassicales; family Brassicaceae; genus Eutrema; species Eutrema yunnanense. The sequence goes on along the minus strand of PKML01041204.1, from coordinate 53,205 downwards.
AGCTCAAGGAAGCTTTTTACCGGATTGTACCATTGCTGATTGATGAAACCTTGCATACACCTGCATCTGTAGTGAAGGGCAAATCTTTGTAGCAAGCAACTAGATTCTCATCTGTGTGCAGGTCCACCACAAGTGTCTCCCAAATTTTCTTCTTCGGGTTTAACGCATCGTCTGGCTCACCTTCAAACCCGGGAAATCTAACTCGCTCTCCAACCTTACAAGATTCAGGGGGCTCAACTAACTCCACCTGAAAGTTTCCAGGAAATTTTGTTTTTATCTATAACCAAAATGAAAAGAGCGGAACTATGAACAGGTCAGAGACTCTTCTTGTGCACTTTACCTTGCTGCCATCACTACTGGTAGCGGCAAGAACCATTGCTTGTGACATAATATCCCTCATTTTTGCCGGCTTCAAGTTGCAAAGAACACAAACCATACGGTTCTGTCCAGAAAGAACAGACAGATTAAAAGATAAATTCAACTGTTGAAGGGATGCATACTGATATTGGGGAAAAAACAAATGGAATAAGTTGATTGGGGAGATTGAACAAACCTGCATTTCCTCAAGAGGTATATATTTGACCAATCCACTAACAACGGTGCGAATTTCTCCCCCAACATCAATTTCTTCCACATACAATGCATCTGCGTTAGGATGTTTCTCAGCCTTCAGAATTTTACCGACTCGAATATCAAGTCTTGCCATAGTAATTTCACGATCAGCAGCCGGTTGAGGTTTGGATGTTCCTGCACCTTTTGATGCCTTTTGCTTTTTAGCATCTGGGATAAAAACAGCAGAAAAGTAAATAATCAAGTTACTGAGCCGCAAATTACTACAATGAGATCAGGATCTCTACCAATTAAAAGTCTAGAGAGGATGCCTATCAGCATTTTGACAATATGAATATAGAACCTGAAAGTTTTGTTTTCTTAAGTTGCTCCGCCATATTTGCTGCTTCTGCATCCCTAGCACGCCTATCAGCCTGACTTCCAGCGAACTTTTCTCTGTACTGTTGCACTTCTTCATCTTTCTGTGATCATATCATTTCACAAGATATAACTCAAATGCTACATGGCATTATAACATACAACAAGCCGGCTTTCTATGGATAAGATCAGAGAGCTATGTACCAATTCCTTGAACAATGGTTGAGGGGTGCCTATCTTGTGACTGGTAGGCAGAATCTCCCAAGGTCTACTTGCTAGTAATACATCTCTCTCGTCAGAGAGGGAAAAATGTGGAGGCAAATTAAGCTGTTTAAGTACCTACAAAATGCAAGAAACTCCACAAATCACACTTGGCATACTACTAAAACTAAATAGAATCACTGTTTCTGAAACAATCAATCAAACCAACCTCCCAAGAAAAGGATGGCATGAAAGGTTCTAACAGTTGTGCAAGAAGGTGTACTAGACCAGCAGCAGTTCTTATAACAATATCACAAGAAGGTTTATCTTCATTGTAAAGTTTCCAAAATTTGTTTCCCTACATCAGAATAAACAGCATAGTTGGTAAGACAGTAAGACTGAACAGCTAATAAAGCTAATATCCATTTTGATAATTTGAATAGAATTACCTGCAAGTATCCGTTCCCTTCGTTCGAAATGCTCATAGCAATTTTCAGCCCCTGCTTGAGCTTAACCTGCATCAAATGAACAAGGCCTTTTATTAAGAACATAAACAACCAGGCACTGAAACTAAGATAGCCATACCATGACGAAGTCCATATAATGTTCCTCACCTTTTCCATGGCTTCAACATACTGATCCACGAACTTTCCAACCTTTTCGGCCAGTGATTTTGTTAGAAGATGAGATTCAGCACCAGGAGCATCAGGAATGAAAGATCCATAACCTACACATCAGTTAGTACATAAAATAGCAAGGCAGGAGAAACATCAGAGACAGAGATATGGAAGTCTTTGGCCCAGTATTATCAAGAGCATCACTAAGAAGGTAACCAAAATTCAAGCAACTTTTTAACATCTGAATGTTCTTACTGTTTTATAGGAGAATTTAATATTCTATGCCGATCCAATAACGAATTGTTCATTTGTCATTTGCTAGTCTATGAACGGATATACATAGGACTTGATCTTAAGATATGTTCTATGATCAGTTAATGTCAAAATCCCAAATTGGTGTCCATACTACAAAATGAGAGGAATCATAGCAGAGAGATTTATATCAGCTCAACAGCCAGATGCATCTTTATATCATTATCTAGACTACCAATTTTGTTCCAAAAAAAAAAATGAAAACAGTAATCACAAGCTAACATTTGACAACAGATTGGTGTCCGCGGTTCACATAGATCTGACTAGCACACCAACTGGCTGGTTTTAATAAAAGAATACAGCACATTCCATATTTTAAATTGGATATGTCAATCAAAAAAGTAATCTACAGCTACCACCCATAAGGAAACCCAATACTTAAATTCGGAAAGGAAGAACCAACCTGCAGGCTCAGGTTTTGCTATAAAACTCAGAACTCGATTAACAAAGTTGCCAAGGTTGTTCAGTAACTCGCCATTCAGTTTTGCTTGCAAATCGTCCCATGTAAATAATGTGTCAGACATCTGAATGGCCAATCCCCAGAAGCAATTAGTGTTGGTGAAATCTACACACTTATGCGTGCCCATGATTAATGAAGAAAAAAAATGTTTAAATTTTGTTGTAGCGATCAGTTACCTCAGGCCTGTTGGTCAGCAAGTAGTATCTCCATACTTCGACAGGGATATTTGTATCTTTTACATCATTACCAAACACTCCAACACCCTTACTCTTGGAGAACTTTCCTGAATACCCATACAAAAAACATGTCTTCGTTTTCAATGAATGGCAGAAAAAGCAAAGCACGCAAAATTATTTTTAAAATAAGATTCACTCATCCTCCATGGTGAAACATCAACAGACCGGATTCGTAATTTAAATATTCAGTCACACTGATTGTCTTCATCAGTGTCCAATTTTCCTGAGTTCCAAGCTGAGTAGATGGAAACATCACCTGCATAACAACAAATTGGCAGTTGAAACAGTCAGATTAATAAAAATAAACCTTTCTCGGAGGAGACCTTGAGGTTAGCTTCAGAAAAGACAAGAACCAAACAAGAAAATATAAATCACATCCAACGTGATCACCAGAATACCTAATTTTATATACATTACCGAATAACAATGATGCCAAAAACATAACCCTGGGACTGGCACAATCTTTCATCTGTCTCACCAGCGGAGGGGTAATACAAAATGGATAAGGTGAATGAAAGGCTATTGGAAATATGACAATAGTCAAATCGGGTGTCTAAGATGATGCAAGGAAATCCTTACGTAAATAAAAATTCCACATACAACGTTTATAACAAGGATGACAGAAAAATAAAAGGGGAAAATATCAGAAGTATGTGTCTTCCAAGTTATTCAAAACAGAACAAGTCTTGGTCAGTGGAAATTTAGGAACAGGCAGGTGTTTTATTTCACTTTTGATATTCTAATTCAGAGAAAAAGATGAAGAAAGAGAAATAACTAAAACCATTGTAACAAGTTATTGGCGGTAAACATATTTCTGAAATGTTATAGACTCACAGTGTGAAATGGCACATTGTCTTTCCCCATAAACTGATAAAGCTCCACATTCTCAGGATTCTTCCACCACTTCTCCCATTCAGATGTGTAGCATGATGTTATTGAGACGTATCCAATAGGAGCATCAAACCAGACGTAGAAGACCTGTAACCATAATTCGAATTAGTACATGTAATGTAATATGTTTTCGAAATTGGCTAGCAGTGATGTTCTTACCTTTTCCTTATATTTCTCATGTGGAACAGGAACTCCCCACTTTAGATCCCTGGTAATGCATCTCTGTTTAAGGCCTTCCTTAAGCCATGCTTTTGTCGTTTGAATAGCATTTTGACTCCAAGATCCAGTTTCCGATGTCTTGTTTATATACTCTTCCAACTTACCTTCCAGCAATGGAAGCTCAATAAACAGGTGGTCTGTGTCGCGAATTCGGGGTGTGGTTCGGCAGACCTATTTGAGAGATAAAACATAAGTATTCACAATAATTATAATAACAGACCATAGTCTTGCACCTCTATAAGAAAGCCAAGTCAGCAAAAACAGTGAATATATCTATCCTGCTGATATCTGTGAGTCAGGCAAATAAGATAGGAATAAAAACGAGGCATGCACAGGACAAGCAAAGTCAGCTAGCCATTACCAGTAATATATATAATAAACATAAAATTCTTGCATGATAACTGCCTTCACTTATTAACAAGTGCAGCTGCGCCACGTCTTTCAACATAAAAGTTAAGTGTTTCAATAGAAAATATTTCACAAGCATAACTCACCTTGCACCTTGGGTCTTTGAGTTCAGTAGGATTCAGGAGCTTTCCACATTTTTCGCACTGATCTCCACGAGCAGAACCATAATTACATGCTTCATGTGGACAAGAACCCTCAACAAGCCTGTCAGCTAAGAACTTCGTGCATGTATCGCAGTATAGCTGAAGAAACAATGGGCCACAAAGACGCGACAGTTAAAACCCCACTAACTGAATGGTGTAGATCCTTCTACTTGAGAAGAACATATGGATGCTCTTGTGATAAAATAAGGCTAACTAGCATTTGAGGAAACTCATTCACCTGCTGCATGGTGTTCTCGGAAAGAAAGTTGTTATCAAACAACTTCTTGAAAATTGCTTGGCACACTTCTGTCTGTTCTGGGGATGAAGTTCGCCCAAACTTGTCAAAACTTATATCAAACCAGTCATAAACTTCTTTATGAATGGCATGGTACCTAAAAGCAAAAAAAAAACAGGGTAGCATCAGAAATGACTCTGAATCATGGATGCTACAGTGCAAAGATCTCTGAAAGGCTCTCTCAAAAACCATTCCTGAAATCTGTTAAAAACTTGTGTACATTTCTTTCGCTTAAGTCGAACAACGATATACAATTAAGATTCAAACTTCTCATCTTGAGACAAATCTCATAAACCTACACATTGCAAATCCACTACGAAAAAACAACTTCAAGAAACAATTAAATCCCATAAACCATCAGCACGGATAAATTCTATGTGCTTTTAGTCAGCAGACGATGACAAATGGAAACACAAACTTACGCAACAACAACAACAAAGACTAAGAAATCAAGATACATTACTTGTCACAGATTTCCTTCGGAGTGCAATTCTCCTCCAGAGCTTTCGTCTCAGTTGCAGTCCCATATTCATCAGTCCCACATATATATATCGCATTATAGCCACGGTTACGACAGTATCTAGCATACACATCAGCACTCAGAACACCTGTAAGAAAGAAAAACACACACAAAACATTGCATAAACCCAGCAAGAAACCTGAAAACATCCATCATCACAGGCAGAACAAATAAACCAAATTTGAGTCACTAGCTGTCCTTATCAGTCGAGTATCAATCAATGCAAAATCTGACTCTCATGATTTCCAAAGCTGAAACTGATTTCTATATATGAACAAAAAAACAAATTTGGCAGTGGCTTCATCGTCTAAAACCGAAATTCATAAACAAAACACACGCGATCAGAGAAGAAGACGACATAAACGCATACGGATAAAGGTAATACGAACGGAAAGAGAAAGGTAGGATTCAATTACATCCGATGATGTTTCCGAGATGAGGGACGTTGTTGACGTAAGGCAAAGCACTGGTGATTAGTATATTTCTCTTGCCAGGAATCGGCAACTTGGGGGGCTTTTCGCCGTCTTCCATGGCGGAACAACAAGACCACAAGACAATTAGGGTTTTATCGAAGAATCGGAGACAGGAGAAAGATGAATCAGAGAGGCTATAAAAAAAAGAGAAGAAAGCTATTATACCTAATGTAACGCATTTGCGGCGGCTCAGGAAGATCCGGTTAAAACTAGACCGGATCGAAATTTGATCATAGGCCGGTCTGATACCTGAAATTGCAAGTTATTGATCTTACTGGTATGGAATTAAAACCAGAATCAAATAGAAAATACTACAAAGAACCATTTTTCTCTATAGCTTTTGCTGCTCAAAATTCATAAGGGTGTAGTCAATCTAATATTTGAAAGAATTTAAAAGAATTTGAGTTTTAATGAGATTTTAGATGATTTGAGTGAATTAGGTGATTTGTTATAATTTGTTTTTAAAATTATATGAAATCTCACTAAAAATCTCATCAAATCCACTACTTAAAATATTTCCAATAACAGTGATTTGAAATTTCATTTACAAATCCCTATTTCAATAACATGATATTTTAAAAGACTTTTTAAAATTCATGTTTGAATAACATAGGATTTGTGATTTTAAAACAAATAACACCAAATAATAGATTGAATACATCTCTATAGTGTTTTGATTCTTGTTTCTTATGTGAAACCATAAAAAAAAAATAGTATATATAGGTTGTTAATTTTTTACTGATAAATTCTAAATACAAATAATATTGTAACTCTCATTTTATTAAACAAATACAAACTATATTATAACATCATTTATACCAAAAACCAAACTATCAACACATTTCAAACTTCCACATCTAATCTTTATAACTAGGATTTAATCCGCGCTAATTATAGCGCGGCGTAATTTTTTTTGAAATTCACAAAAATTATTTTTATATGAATTTTACAATATATCTAACTAATGATTATTGATTATAGATAAAGCTGTCAATTTGTAATAATTTGTCTATTTAACCCGTTTTGCAGTGAACTAAAATATTATTCGGGTTAACCCACAAAAACTTATAATCTTAAAAACATAACTCTAATATGCATCGTTAAAATACTCTAGTTTTTGTGATTAGTCTACGAACTCTTAAAAAAAAATAGTTTTCATGTATCTAACTTTTTATAAAATTAGTAAAATATTTTTCAACTTTTGTTTTTATATATATTCAAATAAAATATAATAAATTATAGTGAAAAATATAGCAAGATTTTGAATAATTATTTTTCTTTGAATATATATGAATTGATTATTATTTTAAAATTTATATTATTAAAAATAATTAAGAAATGAAATAATAAGTAACTTCTTTAATACAAAATATATACTTTTCATATTCTAATCAATAATTTTAAAAAACTATTATATCCAAATACTATATATTTTACTTATTTCACCTTTTCTTCTTCGTCGAGAGTTAGTAACACAGATATGATGATCTTTGCGTTCTTCTTCTTCTTTTTTTCTTTTCCTATCTTTCTCTTGTTCGATTTTTGTTTGGGTTTGGCCCATGCTCGAGTAACTTCGTCGGAATTGATGATCTGGAATGAGGTGAGACAGCATTCTTGCCATTTGAGAGCTTCGATGTCGGTTATCACTTCGTCGAGAGTTAGGGAGGATGATGAAGAGACTCCACTTTGTTTCAGAGTTGAGCGAGAGAGATCTAGTAGATCCAGTGCGTCCACGACTTCACCTACAATTTTCTGGTAAAAGCCAATCGATGTAGGAGCAAAAACAACAACATGAGAACCAAAATAATTGAATCGCAGAGAAATTAATTGTTGCGGAGGATTCCCAGAACCTCTCGACAAAATTGGATTTCGAAATCGATTAAACCAGAATCTCACAGAGAGGGAGAAGAAGGAGGATGACGGAATTTCCCAAAGCTGTTTCTCAATGCTTAGAAAGATGAGCTTCGATTTACAGGGAAGAAAATTTAGAATGGGCATGTTCGTTTGTTCATCCAGCAACTGCAGATATGAGATGCAGTTCGTTTTGTCAAAATAAGAAGTGCATTTGGATGTAAAAACTGTATGCAAAATAAAATGCATCCAAAATAATTGGATACTAGTGATCGGGTCCGCGCCTGGCGCGGACTAATATGTTTGATTAACTTATTATTTCAAATAATTGTTTTTATGTATATTCATCATGTGTTTTATACATGATATTTTTTTTTAGATTTTCAATTTTTTTTTCATAAATATATATATTTATCTTAAACAGAGTAATCTTTGAAGTCTGGACTGGACTAAGGCGCTCATTGTCCAATAAATCATCAACAGATGGAGGAAGATGAGACGGCAACATCTGAAGGTTGGGGTGTTGAATAAGTTTGCGCTTATAAGAAAGCAAGATCCAAAATAATGAAAGAATAAACACACGATACAAACAATAATTAAAGTACGATCGATCCAAATTTTAATGTTTACAAACATAAGCAATATACAAACAATAATTAAAGTAAGATCGATCCAAATTTTAATGTTTACAAACATAAGCAATATGTTTTTTAAAAATAGTATGTTCGAAAGTAGTTTAGAGGAGAGACATCTAACAATATTACTAATACAAGTTTGATGTAAAAGAAGAGTAAAGTTGATTTACCTTGAGGGAGCTAACAGAAGATAGGAGATACGTAGCAAAGAGGACACACCTTGCATAGGAAAAATAAAACTAAAACGTTAGGGCTAATAAAAGATTGGTAACAGAAGATGAAAGCGGTAATTCCTTAGGATAGAAAATATCAAAGACGATATACCTTGCATAAACAAAAATAAAAAAAAAACCTAAACGATATGACCACAAAAATAATGAAAGAATGAACGCACACAACAAACAATAATAAAAGTAAGATCGATAAAAAATTAAATCTATACGATATAAAGAAGCTTGGTTTAGGGTTTGCATGAACACCAAAAAAAAAAACCTAAAACGTAATATAAGAGAGAAGAGGAGATACCTTGAAGGTTTGAAGTTTAGGTTAATAAAAGTGATCTATATATATAGCAAAACATATAGGGTTTTAGATTTTTTTTTAAAAACATTAAAGTAGCCACTTTTCCTTTTTTCTTGTTTTGCGAAAAATTGGCTAAAAACCCTAACGTTTACGGTTTAGTATACTATAAATCGTCCTTAACCTTGGCGGTTTTGTATAATAATAACCATAAAATCAAAAATTGGTACAATTTAAGTGGATCGTACACATCATCAAAGCTAGACGAATAAGAATACAACACATAAGCTATCGATTTTCAAAAAATGGTATAACGTCATTCCGCAGCTGAAACTCGTTGTGAGCGCGACACCTAAGCAAATCACTACACAAATAAGTATATAGATTTTGGATGCACTTGAAACTAGAGTTTGGATGAACCAAAGTGCATCCAAAATNAGCAAAACATATAGGGTTTTAGATTTTTTTTTAAAAACATTAAAGTAGCCACTTTTCCTTTTTTCTTGTTTTGCGAAAAATTGGCTAAAAACCCTAACGTTTACGGTTTAGTATACTATAAATCGTCCTTAACCTTGGCGGTTTTGTATAATAATAACCATAAAATCAAAAATTGGTACAATTTAAGTGGATCGTACACATCATCAAAGCTAGACGAATAAGAATACAACACATAAGCTATCGATTTTCAAAAAATGGTATAACGTCATTCCGCAGCTGAAACTCGTTGTGAGCGCGACACCTAAGCAAATCACTACACAAATAAGTATATAGATTTTGGATGCACTTGAAACTAGAGTTTGGATGAACCAAAGTGCATCCAAAATTACAAAAGTCTAAAATACCTTTATTTACAATCAAAACTTAAAATATTTATCCCACCAAAAAATAAAATTTAAATTATCGTATTATTTTCAAGAAAAAAAATTACGTCATCATAACGGAATCGCAAAATTCCACTAAAACTACAAAATAGCGTTTCTCGTCAAAACCGCAAAATAGAGTTTTTCCATAAAAATTTCAAAATAGCGATTTCCCGCAAAATAGTGGGTTCCCACCAAAACCGCAGAATAGAGTTTTCCGTAAAAACTTCAAAATAGCGGTTTCCTGCCAAAACCGCAAATAACAGTTTCGCACCAAAATCACAAAATAGAGTTTTTCCGTAAAAACTTCAAAATAGCGGTTTCCCGCCAAAACCGCAAAAAAATCAGTGTCCCAACAAAATCGCAAAATAGCGGTTTCCCACCAAAACCGCAAAACAACATTTTCCCGCCAAAACCGTAAAATAGTGGTTTTCCGCCAAAACAACAAAAAAGCGGTTTCACGCCAAAATCGTAAAAAGCAGTTTCCCGCCAAAACCGTAAAATAACGGTTTCCCTCCAAAACTGTAAAATAACGGTTTCCCGCCAAAACCGTAAAATAGAGGTTTCCGCTAAATCTGCAAAATAGCGGTTTCCCGCCAAAACCGCAAAAAAATTGTTTCCCGCCAAAACCGCCAAATAGTGGTTTTCCGCCAAAACCGCAAAAAGTTGTTTCCCGCCAAAACTGCAAATAACGGTTTCCCGCCAAAACCGTAAAATAGCGGTTTCCCGCCAAAACCGCAAAAAGTGATTTTTTGAAAAAAAAATATTTATTTATTTCTTGTTATTTAAAGTTTTTTTAAAAATATTTTTTAAATATATTATTTCATTAAATCGACTTTTATAAGTTATTTAAATATTAATTTGATAATTATTTAGTTGTAAATATACTTTACATTAAACAAATTGTTATAAACATAGAACATGTCCTTTTTGGTCATTTGGTTTTAAAATGCATCCAAAAAAAATATGCAAACACACAAACAAACAAAACTGCATCTAGATGCAATTTCTAGATGCAAAAACTAAACACATAAACGAACTGCGTCTGGCTGCTGCGTCCAAATACTGCGTCTAGATGCAGTTTCTAGACGCGGCACCCAGATTAACAAACGAACAGGGCCAAAGATAATAATATATATATATGTGTGTTTTTGATATAAACCGTAAAAGTCTTGCAGCTCATGTGGTGTCCACGTTTGCTTACCTTTAGCAATGTTGTGGGTTCGAACTCCGTGGAGGTTTTTTCTCAAATTTTATTAAATATTCAAAACGACATCGTTTTTAATCCCGTGACACCGTGTCATGCCAACTCAGCTTCCGGCATGCTTCGTTAGCATTTGTTAACGATTGACTAACGCCTAAGTTAGTCAATGCAGAATTTGACTAATCGAAGAGAGTTCAGGTAGCAAATTTTAATATGTATGCATTAGAGGTAGCAAAATGCACTGTATTTTAGTTTGGGTTTTTTCGGCACACCGAATTTAGTTCGGGTTGATTTTGACCCTTTTCCCATTGAAGCTCGTGGATTAGTTTAAAAATAAATAAAAATTGAGTAAATTAATTATTATCCCCACTTGTTTTTTTTTTAATTTCATATATTGTGAAAGACATAAAACAGTTTCTTTGTTTATAATGAATGATATTCTTATTTTTTCTACATTTTAAGATCAATTTTACTATAATCTATGTGTCAAACAAAAATCTTTAAAAACTAAAACAAGAAATCTAGTCATGCAAAAACAAACGATCCATTTGGATGTCGATTTGTGGATATTGTGATATGAATTATGTTATGTGGACAATATGATATGGACATAAACATGTCTATCGTGTTTTTTTTGGTGGCAAGTGTTAGAGGGGGATTTAGCACTCCCCGATTTAACCCGGTTTGAGTTGAAATCAGCCCAACAAATCGACTTCAAGGCCCATCAAGACCGATCTACGAAATAAAAGGAAGTTTCCTTTTATTTGATAAAAAGAAGATTCCCTTTTATTGGAAAAAGGCAAATCCCGGAAAGAAATGAGATTATCCTTATCGGCTTCATGGAAAAAGGATAATTGCCAATACAAAGTCAAGAAAGAAAAGGAAGAGTTAAAGACTTCAAGACTTATAAATAGGGGAACCCCTATTCATAATAATCATCGAAAAATATCCTGAACATCTTTTGTAACAAGAACTACGTTTTGGCTTGATCCCTTTAAAGGGTACGTAGGCAACCTTCACGGGTTCAGCTATGATTCTAATAAAAATAATTCTCCTAAACCCTAAACTGAATTCGCCGATCTACGATATGTGCGAATTCTGGTTCCTTCAATTGGCGCTAGAAAGAGGGGCCAAGAAAATTGAGGGTTTATGGAGAATTATTTTTTCGAAAAACCCTAATCATCTCGGTTCGTCGATCAAAAAAAAAAAAAAAAAAAAAAAAAACAAACTCGAACGCTATCTCTGTTGCGAAAACCGCTCATCTTCTCCAACCTGAAAAACCACGAACTCCGTCAGCAATCTGGCACCACGTCGCCGCCGCCACCGGATTCGTGCATACCCAACGCCGAACTCCGTCTCGATCCACCGCGCGTATCCAACGCCGAACTCCATTGCAATCCGCCATCGCTCAAGCTCTCCGGAGCTCGGCCATCGCCACCATCACTGGATTCACGCATATCCGACGCCGACCTGCAACGATCCAAGCCAACGCGAGAAGAAAATCAGATTTTCTTTGTATTGGGCTTGCATCGATTTTTGGCCCATATGCTGATATGATATTAAGCCCAATCACCGAACTGCAATCTCCTCCTTCACGACCATCCCTCGGCGGTGAATCAGAGCAGATCCGATCTACTCAAATCCAGCGAACCACCGGCGAAGACCTGCATCTTCCGCTGCAACACCGCATCTCCGACCAAAGCCGCCAAGCCACCTTCGTTAACCTCCGACGTCTCGTCTCGTCTCGGCAGCAAGGTCAAACCGACGTTAAAAAAAAAGGATCCGATTTCTTATTGGGCTTGAAGAAGTAATTGGCCCATATGATATTAAAAAGATGAAAAACGTAGAAGAAGGAAGGAAATTGGTTGGTTTAATCCAAAAACCAAACCAGGCCGAGTTCAATTGGTTCGCTAACCGATCTATCAAAACCAGTATCACAGCTCGTCAACCGAGTTATAAAAATTCAGGTATTTTTTATCAATTTTTTTACTTGTTATTCGAAGATATTTTCTTTTCAGATTATATCACAGGATCCGTTCCTTCAAGCCGAACTTAAGCAGTTCACCGAACTCGTACAGTTCGTATCATCAAGCCGAACTTAAACAGTTCGCCGAACTCGTACAGTTCGTATCATCAAGCCGAACTTAAACAGTTCGCCGAACTCGTACAGTTCGTATCATCAAGCCAAACTCAAACAGTTCACCTACCTCCCAATCGAACATATCGCCTACTTCGCAGTAAGATAGCTCGTGGTCGTAGCTCGACAATCCGACAGTAAGGTAGCTAGCGGTCGTAGCTCGTCGGTCTAACAGTTAGGTAGCTCAGTCGCAACTTACTCATCGTGCAGTCACAGTTCGCCGATCTCGCAGCCCCACCTAACTCACGGCCACAGCTCGCCAACCTCCTGCTCGCCAAACTCACGATCGCAGTTCTCCGACCGCACAGCTCGCTGACCTCGCAGTATGGCAACTCGTAATCGTAATTCACCGATCTAAACAATTGGGCAGCTCGTAATCACAGCTCGCCGACCTCACAGTCCCGCACGAACTATCGAAACCGAACTTGGAAAAGCCGAGACCGACCTCGCACCTAACTAACAAACCCCGAGCTCAGTCTCGAGCTCAATCTCGCGTTTTTAGTCATTTTTTGCAGGAACAAAGCCGAACAACGACTAAAAGGAAATTCGACAAGATGCTGATTTTAACTCCAATCGGGCTAAAGAATTCTCCAAAGAAATCCGCCGAACTCGAACACTCCTTCGCCGAACTGAGGGGGGGACTAATTGTTAGAGGGGGATTTAGCACTCCCCGGTTTAACCCGGTTTGAGTTGAAATCAGCCCAACAAATCGACTTCAAGGCCCATCAAGACCGATCTACGAAATAAAAGGAAGTTTCCTTTTATTTGATAAAAAGAAGATTCCCTTTTATTGGAAAAAGGCAAATCCCGGAAAGAAATGAGATTATCCTTATCGGCTTCATGGAAAAAGGATAATTGCCAATACAAAGTCAAGAAAGAAAAGGAAGAGTTAAAGACTTCAAGACTTATAAATAGGGGAACCCCTATTCATAATAATCATCGAAAAATATCCTGAACATCTTTTGTAACAAGAACTACGTTTTGGCTTGATCCCTTTAAAGGGTACGTAGGCAACCTTCACGGGTTCAGCTATGATTCTAATAAAAATAATTCTCCTAAACCCTAAACTGAATTCGCCGATTTACGATATGTGCGAATTCTGATTCCTTCAGCAAGGAGTCAATGTAGATGGTAATTATTGGACTTGCCTAGGGTGCTTTTATCCATATGGAATGTCATATATGATGAAATGCTTTCATTACCATATTTTTAAACGTGTGGACATGTTTACATGGACAACTTCTCATAGACAACTTATCATGGACACGGTATAAAACAACTTATCATGGACATGTATAAATGTTCAACATGGTTGTATCAATTTATCTTTGATTAGTATTAGATTCGAATTAAGTTTTCGGTTTTCATGGAATTTTTTTTTTGGTAAACGGTTTTCATGGAATTTAGTTTCTTGGTTTGATTGTTTTTTTTTAAACTTTAATCTTTGGTGATATTTCTTCTTAGGTTTATTTCTATAGATCTCTAAATGCATGTCCACGTAAATATGTCTATATTATATCGTTCATAACTCATCATCCAAAATGGATCTCTTTTCGCATGAGTAGATCTCTTAATTTGTTTATTTGTTTTTAGATTTTGACACCCAAACTGTAGTAAATGTGTCTTAAAATGTAGAAAAATAGAATTATAATTCATTGTAACAAAACAAAATTGTTTTATTTCTTTCACATTATACAAAATTAGAAAACAAATCATGTGGGGATCATAATTAGTTTACTCACTTTTTTAATTTCTAACTCATCCACGTCATTGCATCAACCGTTCTCATGTACACGCGGGGCAATTTCAGATTTAATGAAAATGAACAACTTAAAAAGTGCTCTAGTAGTTGAAAGTGCCTATTATGTAAAAATAAGTGGTGAAAATGCATTTGAGCGTAAATCACTCTAAAATATTGATACATTTTACGATCTAAATTAACAATGACATGTGTCACGATCTTGTGAATTATAATTATCCTACGTGATTTTATATTTTACATTTTTTCAATTTTCGAAGTTTCAATTTTTTTTCCTTTACTTTAATTTTTTTTTCTTATTAGTTTCCATTTTTTTTTAAATAAACACAATTCCTATTTCATGTTTTGTTAATTTGTATTTTTCAGAAATAAAAACTAACAATAAAAAAGTTTATATTATTACATTGACACATGTTACGATCTAAACTAGCGATGATACATGTCCCGATCTCGTGAGTTATAATTATCATACATGTAATGCCCACGTTGAACGATTCAACTTTATATAATAAGACTAGGTTTTGCATCCACGCTACGCGTGCATATTCTTTTTAATATTATTTTTATAAAAAATCATATGCGACCAATTATTTTTATTGAAATATTATTTTGCGTATATTGGTGATTGTAATAATATATATATATATATATAATACTGCAATTTAATCTCATAAATTATATATAGTTTATGAGATTTCAATGGTCTTGTTTTGAATCTATATATGTCTCGTTTGAAAAATGTATTATTTGTTGGAACACTTTTAAACTAATATACCAAACCCAAGTAAAAGTCTAACAAAGTAATCAAATGTTATTTAATAAACATAGTATTGACAATTTTTTTTTTGACGTCATAGTATTGACAAGATAAAATATTATATATCACTTTTTCAAATCAAAAAAATAAGTTTTTTCATCATATTCATTATTCAGTTTCATTCTCGTTATATTTGTTTTCTATGAAAACAACAAAACAACAAGAAAGTCAAAAACTATTATCCTTCCTTATCTACTTTAATCAATACAAATTTTCAATTTAGTATGCAAATCAAAAAACAAACTGCAAAACTTTTGATGTCATATCTATGAAAAAATAATTTTGAAATCAAGATAATATATGAATATGGAATGAACTTTGAAACAAATTTATAATAACAAAAATGTAAATATACTTTTTGTAAGTTTTACTTTGAAGAGATAGGAGTTGGAATTTTGTCAGGTGACATATTGGTTGTGGTAACTTTTCAATGTTTATTCGATGAGATCATAAACCTAAGAGATGGAGATTTAATTCTCATATTTAGCTAGGGGTCATTGCAAAGAATATTGAAATAACAAACATTATTTTATATCTGAGAAAGTTAGTTTACTCATGGTCATTTTTCCTTTATTGTAGTCGTCTTTCTCAATCCATGGGTGAATTATTTCTCATGTCGTTCTTTATTCTTTTAATATTCCATCAGAGCATAACTTTAGACAATAACACAATTGAGTAGGCAAAATCAATACAACTTACATAAAAATTCAGAAAAATGAATAACAAATAGAAACCTAAAAAAAATAACTTCTACATTGATCTATGGCGATCCCAAGCTGAATATAAAAATATAATTGTTTTGATCTTTTCGGCACTATCTATTCAATGTGATCGTGTGGAAAGTTTTTATGAAGATATGGTAAAAGTTAGATGCTAATGTATATTATAATTATTGGTTAATTAAAATCATATGTAGAAAGCTTTAGAATCAAGTAACTTCAATTTTTATAAATAACAAATATACTTTTATAGATAATAAACCATTTTTGTAACTCGTAAAATTGTTTATAATTGTTTCGTCATAATAAACAAAGTGATCAATTTCTAAATGTGTGCGTATACATGTTGAAACTCAGACCGAGAGGCGACCGTAGAAGCTGACCCGAGGTGATACCAAAGGAGACCAAGTTACAATCCTGACCGGGAGTGACTGACCAGACGAAGGCTGACCGTGGAGGCAGACCGGGAATAGGATCAGGACCGGGAATAGGATCAGGACCGGGAGTGACTGACCAGACGAAGGCTGACCGTGGAGGCAGACCGGGAATAGGATCAGGACCGGTGTCGAGTGACTGGTTGACTATTGGTAATCCAAGAGGCGGTATGAAGTGGCGTCAAACGGAGAGAGTGTTACCCTCAAGAGTGACCAAGAAGCCGGTGACAATGTAAGCTAGGCGAGGAAGAAGACCGAGGGCACTTAGTCGAGACAAGTGATTGGTCGAGATAAGTAGCCCGAGGAAATGTGACCGTGGAGAGGATTAGCCGAGAGGAAGATGTTTATAAGCTTCTTATAAAAGCTTATAAGAAGCTTATAACGGTTCTTATAAAGAATTATAAGCTTTTATAAAGGTTCTTCTCAGCCCGAGGAAGAACCTTTATAAGGTTGAATGAAGAATTATAAGCTTTTATAACGCTACCTTCAGAAGCTAATCAACGGAGTCTCGGGATGAATAGTAATCC
>PKML01041204.1:0-32703 GCA_002933935.1 Eutrema yunnanense | reverse complement strand
AGAAAGCGTGGCTATTTCAGATGAGGAAGATATAGAGATATATGTAGGGGCTTACTACTTCAAGATGCAGAGGCAACACGAGTTGTTGTTGGTTCATACTTATTGCATTCAAAGAATAACGAAGCAACATCTCGCCCCATTTAAAGAAATATGATTTTTCTTGTTGAAGCATTCCCATTGAAACACCAACTGATCTCATTAAAAAAGGCACCAAGCTCACTCCTAATACACTAGTATCATTCACAACATCAAAAAACGATTGTACAATCTGGTACAATCAAACAAAAAAAGAAAACAAAAACGACAAGATGATCAATAAGTTCAAGGAAATGAAAAAGCCCAACCACCAATGAAGCAATGTGGCTGCAATCATCAAAATCAAATTTCTTGTCCCATATTATCGTATCCTATTTAAAACATGGAAGAAGCGTCATGCAAAACTTGTTCTTGAATGAAGTTTTTTTTTTGAATGAGGCCAAGCTGTTTGGCCTCTATCAAGAGATCGTACGGAGCGACTAATTTCTTAGCAAAAGAGAAGACCTCATCGTCATCCATGTTTCGCAATGTCACCCATAACCGACCTCACATGCCTCACGGCCTCCACAATGTTCTCAGCCCCAGCTTCACCTTTGGTCCTAATCATCGCCCCACCTTCACGGATCCTCCTCAGAGCTTCGCCGAGGTTCCATCAACCGCAAACAAAAGGGATCCGGAAATTATGCTTGTTGATGTGGTGATCTTCATCGGCGAGAGTCAAAACCTCGCTCTCATCGATGTAATCGATTCCAATTGCTTCGAGGATCTGAGCCTCAACGAAATGACCGATCTTAGCCTTGACCATCACCGGAATCGTAACGGCCTGCTTGATCTCCTTAATCATCTGAGGATCGCTCATCCGAGCAACCCCACCTTGAGCGCGAATATCCGCCGGAACATGCTCCAAAGCCATGACGGCGCAAGCACCAGCTTCCTCTGCGATGCGAGCCTGCTCAGCGTTGATGAAATCCATGATAACTCCACCACGGAGCATCTGAGCCAAACCAACCTTAATGGAGAACGGAGATTTATTTTCTTTCTCGATTTTCTGTTTTTTTTTTTTTTGCTTGTTATGTTAATGAATGCTAATTTTGGGATTTTCACCATTGGGTGCTAATTTTGGGATTTTCACCCTTGGGTGCTAATTTTGGGATTTTCACCCTTGGGTGCTAATTTTGGGATTTTCACCCTTGGGTGCTAAATTATTGAACTTTAAGTTTTTTGGTGCTATTTTGTAGAATTGCCTAATTTATATTATGTGTGATTTTTAAGTTTTAAAAATTACACATTTTAAAATTAAAAATGTGTAGATTATTATATAGAGTTTGGTCGTGGTTGTATATTAATAATTTTCTTTTTTAAGTTTTCTTTTGTCATAATGGAAAGGATTATAAAGTTTTAATTTTGGTAGTATATTAATAATTTTCCTTTTAAGTTTATAGTATATTTCTAATTTTCATTTTTTAAGTTTGGTCATGGTATAAACTTATAAGTTTCTTTTTGTCAATTTTCTTTATTGTAAGTTTTCCTTACTTATTCTTGTTTTTTTTTTAAAAAAATTGGTTTTTCATAGTTTAACATTTTTAATATTTACTTTAATTTATTTTTACTTTTTTAATTAAATTGACACATGTCGCGATCTTAATTAACAACAACACATGTCACGATCTCGTAAGTTATAATTTTGCTTACGTGTCACACTCACGTTGAGGGATCCTGCTTTATATAATAAGATAGATTAACAATAATAATGGAAGCCCCTTAGCCTAGTGGTCAAATGGTATAAAGGCTTTTACACCAGGTATAGGATTCGATTCCCAAAAAATGCAGGTTTTGCAGATTAATGAATGCAAAACTTATTGGAGGTTCAAGAGTGATGCATGTATAGTCGTTCATTGTGGTCTCGAGTGTTGCGAGGAGAGCTGTCCATCGTGGTTGTGGTGCAAAGTGGAATCATCCGTCGTGGATTCGTGTGTTGCGGGAAAATCTGCATCGTGGAATCGTTGCTCGTAAAGAGCTTTTCATCATAATCGCAAGTATTACAGGTAGTAGAATTCGATCGAGTAAATCATCATTTGTAATAGGATTAGATCAATAATCTTTGGTGATGATGTAACAATGTTAAAATAAAAAATTAACAATAATATTATAATTTGGAAACTTTTTAAATTTTGAATGTTTATGTGTACCAATATAATTGATTGTTTAAAATCCTATGTGGACACACTTAGAGACATATAATATCAACTTTTAGTATTAACTAGATTAGGACCCGCATATATGCGGATTTATAATCTAATATTATATAACCCATGTAAGAAAACTAAAAAAAAAAATCACCCATGAAAATAAATAATATCAAAATTAAGAAACAAAATTTCCGATGAAATAAATATATAGCTTGAAGGAAAAATTTGGTGGAGCGGATGCAGTAAATATCTTTGGAACAATTATTGGACTTTTGATTTTTTTTTGTATGTAATTTACATACTACAAAATCTTATTATATAGACGTGAGAAATTATATTTTTTTCATTTTAGTATTAGTAATTCATTGTTTAATTTTCTTAATCTAAATGAAAAAATTAATGTTTTTTCCCTTTTTAATTAATTTTGTCTTTTATGATAAATTTAAATTTTGTATTTTTCTTTTTTGTTTAGTAACTTTACATTTTATGATCAGGAATCGGTTATTAAGTTTTTTGAATTTTTCTTTTTTTTATTAATCGATTTTAATTTTTTCCATTATTAATTTTTTTATTTTTTATTAACTTTGCCTTTTAGTATAAATTTACATTTATTATTATTTTTTTTAGTAATTTTAACTTATAGGATTAGAAATCGATTATAAATTTAGTAAAAAAAATATGTTAAATTTTTATTTTTATTCATCGATTTTAATTTTTTCCATTATTAATTTTTGATTTTTGATTTTTTTATTAACTTTGGCTTTTAGGATAAATTTTTATTTTATATTTTTCCTTTTTTTGTTTAGTAACTTTAACTCTCTTTTTTTGCCGTCTGAAATTTTTTATTACAAATGAGGAGAACAATTATAAGGACAATATTTCAACTGACAATCTATTCGTTCCACAAGAATCCACGCAGACTGGAACCACGACGAACGACGAACGACTTTTCGCATAGTTATAAAAAAAAAGATGTGCTTCGCAAAGAAAAAAAGAATGGCGATTTACGTTACATCTCCTCTCTTTGTCTTTATCATCATCATCATATGTTTCTCTATCTCCGTTTCTGTCAGCATCACCTCCTCGTTCACCCCAGCCAAATCGATTCTCTAGAACATCCGTCGTCTGGATTACTTGCACGCCAAATCAACTGGAGATATTATCGCACACCTTCTCCTAAGATACTAGTAGTTTTCTTGGTCAACATATCAATTGGTGGCCCACTGATCATGCAACTTCTTCACATGGACAAGGGCAGCGATCTTCTATAGTTACAATGCCATACTTGCATCAACTGTTATCCACAAAACCTTCCCGTTTTCGACCCTTTAAAATTTTATACTCATCGCAAAGAATCTTGCGAAACCTCTGAAGACTCCATACCTAGATTAACTTTCGATGCCAAAATCAGATCTTGTGGGTACTCCACGCAAAACTTGAACGGTACAGGGAGCATATGTATATTGGATTAAAGATTTCTTGATTATTATTCATGTACAATGCTCTGTATATATGTACAGAGGAGAAAGCTATACAAGGAAACACAATATAAGGGAGTAACGATGACGAAATTAGAGGGAGCATGATGAGGCATGTTTCCATATTCTTACACACCCCCTCAAGATGGACGTCCGGTAGAGAGTCCGATCTTGACACTAAGATCTTCAAATCGAGCTCGTGGTAGAGGTTTGGTCAGTGCGTCGGCGAGCTGATCTGCGGAGGAGACGTGAGAGACACGAAGCTGCTTATTCTGAATATAATGTCTAACAAAATGATAATCGAGAGAGATGTGCTTCATCCGTGAATGGAATACGGGATTTGCGGCGAGGTACGTGGCTCCTATGTTGTCACAGTAGATAACAGGTATCGGTTGTTGTGGGACAGCAAGTTCTTTAAGCAAGGACATGATCCAACAAACCTCTGATGTAGTGGAAGCGAGTGAGCGATATTCTGCCTCGGTAGACGATCTCACAACACCCGTTTGTTTCTTGGATGACCAGGCTATCGGATGACGACCAATGTAGACAATGTAAGCTCCTGTTGAGGTGAAGTCATCTTTGTTCCCAGCCCAGTCGGCGTCGGTAAAAGCGTGAAGAACGGGCGTGTTGTTGGCTGGAAGGAATACGCCGTGAGTTTGCATGCCGGCAAGATAACGTAGAACCCTCTTGACAGCGTTCCAATGGTCGGATGTGGGCATGTGCATAAATTGCGAGAGCTTGTTGACACTGAACGATATGTCCGGTCTTGTAAGAGACAAGTATTGTAAGCTTCCGACTACGGTTCTATATTCGGAAGGATCATCTAAGGCAGTCCCCGTGAAGAGTGTGAGTGAAGATGACGGGCACATAGGCGTTGGAAGCGGCCTGCAGTCCTGCATCTTGGTTTTGTGTAATAAATCTACAATATAACGATGTTGTGTTAGTAACATACCCTCTTTTGTGCGTTGTACTTCAAAACCAAAGAAAAAAGATAAATCATCAAGATCTTTTAAAGAAAAGCGTTGAGAAAGAGATTCGATAAACCGATTGGTATGCATAGTGTTGTTGCCGGTGATGATTAAATCATCAACATAGACTAGCATATAAATGAGGACACCATCTTTGTTGTAGATAAACAGAGAGGCGTCGGCTAAGGAGTTGGTGAAGCCCGAGTGAAGAAGAAACTTTCGGAGTTCATTGTACCAAGCTCGTGGAGCTTGTTTGAGGCCATAAATCGCTTTGCGTAATTTACACACCGCTTGAGGGTTGTCTTTATCGATGAAACCAGGTGGCTGAGCCATGTAAACATCATCCTCAAGAGTGCCTTGCAAGAACGCATTGTTGACGTCTAATTGTCGAATATTCCAATTTTGGGAGACGGAGATGCTGAGAACGATTCTGATTGTTGCAGGCTTGACAATGGGGCTGAATGTTTCATGGTAGTCGATTCCGGGTCGTTGGTTGAACCCTTTAGCCACAAGTCGAGCTTTATACTGTGCAATAGTTCCGTCCGGGTTTCGTTTGATTGTAAAAATCCATTTGCACCCTACAACATTAGCAGCGTTAGAAAGATATACTAGATCCCACGATCTATTTCCCGTTTGGGCATTGTACTCCGCACTCATTGTTTTTCACCAATGGGGGCTCTTAAGGGCTTGAGCAACGGAAGTAAGAGGGGTTTCTAAGGCAGGGGTGACCGTGGTGTGGAGGTTAAGCTTTTGAACTGGTTTCCTAGTGCGAGTGCTAACGCGTTGAGGTGCTGGAAGAACTACTGTTTGTGTTGTTTCAGATGATGAAACCGGAGGTGGAGAGATGGGTAATGGAGCGTTGCTTGGAGAAGAAGGTAACGGCGAGATAGGTTGTGTTTCCAGGTTTTGTGAAATAGAGGAAGGCGGGTTTGTTTCTGGTATAGTAGAGCTGGGTTGGGGATCCTGTCTTGCCGTGGGTGGAGATATGACTCGAACCACGGGAAAGGATTTTTGTGTAGTTTTGGTTTGAGTATCATGATCTATGGAAGGACGGGGCTTTGAAAACGGAAAAACGGACTCATGGAAAACAACGTGTCATGAAGTATATATTCTTGAGGTAGATCTATCAAGACACAAGTATGCGCTTTGTGTTATGGAATACCCAATAAAGACACATGGTGTCGATTTGTCATCTAACTTGTGAGATGCATAAGGGCGTAACCACGGGAAACAAAGGCATCCAAATACTTTTAGTTTTTGATAATTTGGAAATTCGCTATGAAGTTTTTGAAAAGGCGATTGAAAATCAAGAATTGCCGTAGGCATTCTATTAATCAAATAAACCGCCATCGCAAACGCATATGTCCAAAGTGACTTTGGCATCGAGGCATTAGATAGCAAGGCTAGGCCCGTTTCAACAATATGGCGGTGACGCCTTTCGGAAATGCCATTATGCTCGGGAGTATGCGGAGGACTAGTCATATGAGAGATACCATGGGTGGAGAGAAATGGAGTTAAACCAATGTATTCACCCATTGTCGGTGTATAAGGTTCGAAGTTTGGATTGAAATCTGTTTTCAACCAAGACTTTAAACCGTGTGAAAATTTCAAAAACTTGAGATTTTTTCTTTAAAGGATACAACCATGTGTATCTTGTAAAATGATCAACAAAAATTATATAGTATTTAAAACCGTCAAGAGAAATAAGCGGAGATGTCCAAACATCGGAAAACACGATCAAGAGGATGATGGGATTTGAGAGTAGAATTTTGAAAAGGCAACTTGTGCATTTTATTAATCGAGCAAGCATTGCAAGGCTGGGCCAATAAAGCGTTTGAAGAAATAGGTAAATCAAATTGCGAAATAACTTTTTGAAGAATCAAAATAGTGGGATGTCCTAAACGAGAGTGCCAATCCGACATTGAAGTCTTCACGGCGGAAGCAAAAGCAAGAGAATGAGATGGATTGGTTTTGTGAGTCGGCCATTCATACGTTCCATCCTTAGGTTTGCCCTCCACACGTAGAGCCCCCGTTGCCAAATCTCTCACCTGAAAATACGTAGGTGTGAAAGTGACGGCAACACCATTAGTATTACACAATTGAAAAACAGATATAAGATTTTTCTCTAAAGAAGGAACGCATAAAACATTATTTAAAAAGAAAGGACGAGAGTAAAAAGGTAAGGAAAAGGAACCGGTATGTGATATTGGTAAGCCTGAGCCATCACCAAGTAGCACATCATCACCACCAACGTATGGATTGTGAAGAGACAGGTTTGACAAATCCGATGTCATGTGATGAGAGGCTCATGTGTCGAAGAGCCAAGTAGAGGAGTCAGACATCATAGCAGGATTTGCTCGTGGCTGCCATGGTTGTGGAGACGAAGGAACGCTCCATTGTTGTTGATTGCGCATCTGAGATGGCTGAGGAGATGGAGGAGCAGATCCGCGAACAATTCTGAACTCAGGACAATACTTTGCACTATGGCCCTGAGTTCCACAAGCTTGACACCGTCCCAAGTAAGGGCGAGGGAATCGATTTTGGCCTTGTCGGTGATTGTTGTAGCGTGATTGATTTCCGCTTGAATGATTTCTCCATTGTTGGCGAGGTCTGGTGTCTGTGGCATGAGCAACGATGGGCACAACAGAGAACGATTCTTTACACATAAGCATAGCCTCGCGATTAAGAAGTCTCTCATGGAGTTCGGTGTAAGAGATCGAAGTATCACGACCATGAATAGCATTAATCTCAGGCTTGTAATCTTCGCTTAGGTGATATGCTCAATTTAATACCCTAACAGTACTAAAGCAGTTGTTGTAGTCTAGCTAGGGGTCGAACACAAGGACTCACAGAAATCACACAATGAATTGTAAAATCAAGCTAAGCTAAGCAATTCAGGTTAAGCAGAAAATAGAAAGCAGTAAACAAATTGTAATTCAATCAGGAAAATATAGGCACAGGGTTTTTCTCAGGAAATCAATGAATGCAGTCTAATTAACTAACAGGATTCAGATTTAGCGCAGTTCTAGAACTCAAATCACTAAAATATAATTAACCAACTGTCGTTGCGAAAACTATCTAAATCTAAATCCTAGGAGTTCCAAATTTCTTTGCGAATCCTAAAGTCTAAATCAGCTTTAATAACAGGTTTGATAAGTTCACAAATCAATTAAACCAAATTTCTTTGCGAATAACCAATTTGCTCACTTAGGTTCTATCAGGTAATTAATCGCACTGTCGTGCCTAATCAATTATCCTAAGATCTAAATTCTAGATTCGTCAACCTAGAATTAGCTATGAACACAACCTAAGCGAAGAACTATTATTAAGATGGTGAATCCTAATAAGATAATTAACCTAGCATTCAGAGAAATCCTTTATGAGAAAACCCTAAACCTAAAAGGGATCTACTCAGACATGGCAATTGAATCAAAAGACATGTTTGAATAAATCATCAATAGAATAATCAAAAGTGTTTAGAGATCTGAAGAGAAATCAGACTTGTCTCTCTAAAGTAAAAAAAAGCAATAAAAGGCATAGCCTAAACAAGTGGCTGAAAACTCCTATTTATAACCTAAAACACGAGTTGGGGTCTTCTTGTAATTATCAAAGACTTTCTGGCACTTTTGTAATTCTTCAAGTCTTGGAAAACTCGCGGGTCGTGTCTTGCTGCGATGGGTATCGATCGATACCAGGGGGTATCGATCGATACTTATCGTGAAAACAGGTACTCAGCAACACGATCTTTAGCTCTGCTCCAAACTGCTCCAGAAGGCTCCAATACTTCCAATAGTCCTCCAAACGTGCTAAGACCTGTAAAAGACTCTAAAAGACTCCAAAATACAGTAAAGACTCTATAAAAGGACTTATATCATGGTATAAACAGGGTAAAAACCATGATATATAATTAGGCCTGCAAGGATCTTGTCGGTGAGATCCTCCTGATCCATGGGTTCGCCGAGAAGCGCGAGTTCATCGGCTTTGGACTTGATATGGCGAAGGTATTCACTGATCGTCTTCGTTCCCTTGGTACATGAATCGATCTGATGTTTGAGTTACCGCATATGACCGCGAGAGGGATTCCCGAATGTGCCAGCAAGGATTTCCCAAACATCTTTTGCTGTGGTTGCACTTGAGACCACCGTTTGAACCGCTAATGATATTGCTCCAATGAGAGAGCTGTAGAGAAGGCGATCTTGGCGTCTCCAAGGAACATGTACAGGATTTGGTGAAGAAACACCATTGACGATGACAGAAGCAGGTGGAGCCTCATTTGTGGCTTCAACAGAGTGATGGAGTTCGTGTCCCTCGAGTAAAGCCCGAACCTGTCTACTCCACATGAGATAGGTCAGGTTGGTGAGTTTGGTAATACTCGACATATTGACCGGGAGGAGAGTGCTCTGTGGGTCTTGAGCATTGAATACGGCAGTGCGTTCAGCAGTGGAATCAACCATGATTGAGAAAGGAAAAAGATGCAGAGAGTAGAGAGAGTAGTAGATCGAAGAAAAAAAAACTGAGAGGAAGAAGAAGAAGCGAGGAGAAGAGAGGCGGCGTTAAAAAAAAAAATTGGTTAGAAACCTAAAGTGGCTCTGATACCATATTGGATTAAAGATTTCCTGATTACTATTCATGTACAATGCTCTGTATATATGTACAGAGGATAAAGCTATACAAGGAAACACAATATACGGGAGTAACGATGACGAAATTAGAGGGAGCATGATGAGGCATGTTTCCATATTCTTACAATGTACACTAGCTAATTAAAGAAACACTAACGTTTAATACTATATATGGTGAGTCTTCTCCAACCTCTTTACATAACGTGGTTTTTGATTGTGGCCATGATAACTACGGTAAACCATCACAAGGAATTGGTGTCCTTGGATTAGGATATTAAAAATTCTCGTTGGTTCACTGGTTCGGTTCAAAATTCTCATATTGTTTAGCCAGGTTTGACGATCCTTCGTACGTTCACAACGTCTTAGTCAGAGGAAATTTAAAAGATTAGACTTTGGGCCGAAAGAAACCGTGCACTAATTTTGAACTTAAAACATTTATCAGTTGTCTTGTCACACTTTATGAAATCTTTTGAAGAACTAAATCTATCAAAAAAATTAATACAAATGTGCTATATAGTTAACTTATAATTTAATTATACAAATTCACTACAAAAAAAAACTAAAGAAATTCGTCGATTATTATTACTCTGTTTAATATAATTGT
This sequence comes from Eutrema yunnanense, assembly GCA_002933935.1. Lineage (NCBI taxonomy): Eukaryota > Viridiplantae > Streptophyta > Magnoliopsida > Brassicales > Brassicaceae > Eutrema > Eutrema yunnanense. Next base: position 22,806 of record PKML01041204.1, on the reverse strand, counting down.
TAGTTATATACTTACTAGATTCCATGAAGTTTACAATCTAAAAGTCGAGGTTGAAGCCATGAAGGATGTGATTCATGACTTGAAAGAAAATGTAATTAATGGGGGATGAGATGAGAAGAGGAGCTATCAGATTATAGAATCCATTACTATAATGATATGTATATAGACCATATATAATCTTATGTAACAGTGTATAAACAAGCTGTATAGTCTGTTATTCATTAATGAGAAAGTGAGTTGTTAACAACTTCTAATATGGTATCAGAGCTATAAACATTTTCTCGTTCAACGACTCGTTTTCTTGGCTCATTTTTCAGGAAAATTTCTTCATTCTTCAGCCTTACGCACCATATTTCTTTCAATTTCTCTCTGATTTTTTCAGTTTCTTCCGAGAAATCTTTCTGATTTCGATTTCATTTCAGTTGTTGTGTTCAATTTTTTTTCTTGGTTTCCATCAAAATCGAATCACGATGGCAAGAAAAGGTCACAAGCTCAGAAATCGAACTATTCATTCGGATTCTGAAGATGCTTCACCTCGCGCTAGTAAATCCTCTTCAAGTAAGGCGATTCCGCATCATGAAGCATCATCGACTCCTCCGATTATCACCAATCGCATTTCTCCAAGTTCGGATTCCATTGATAGCATTTACAATCCGTTTTGTTTGTTATCTGGTGATCATCCTGGAATGTCTCTTGTTTCTGAAATTCTTACTGGAGAAAACTACAACACCTGGATTATTAACATGCACACAAGTCTAGAAGCTAAGAATTAGATTAGTTTTGTTGATGGATCGATATCTAGACCACCTGAATCAGATCCTCTATACAAAATTTGGACTCGATGCAATAGCATGGTCAAGGCGTGGATCTTAAACGCTGGTTCAAAGCAGATCTCAACAAGCATTCTTTACTTTGATGAGGCCTCTGACATGTGGACTGATCTACACAATCGATTTCATAAGACTAATCTACCTCTGATATACAACTTGGATAATGAGATCTCTTCACTACAACAATGAGATATGGACTCTCTGAATACTACACTAAGATGGTGACTATTTGGGAAAGATTAGCGTGTACGAAGAATCTTATTGAGAAAGGTGGATGTAGATGTTCTCAAGTACATAAACTCTTAGCTGATCATGAGACAACTCGTATTGTCCAATTCTTGATGGGGCTCAATGATGAGTTTGCTGCTACTCGGACTCAGATTCTTAACACTAAGCCACGTCCTTCTTTATCAGACATGTACAACATGTTGGATCAGGATGAAGGATAGTGAAAGAAGAAAGCAGTTCAGTATGCTAATCCATCTACTTTTCAGATGCAAGGACAAGTCAATTCTCAAGGCAATAAACCTAATCCTCATGCAAATCCAGACCTACTTGTTCTCACTGCGGACTTGCTGGTCATTCTGTTGATCGTTGCTACAAGATTCATGGTTACCCTACTGGCTGGAAACCTAAGAATCAGAGACAACCACAACGCTTTTCAGCTAATATGGCTTTAACTGATTCAGTGGCTTCTACATAAATGGGAATTGACTTGACAAAGGATCAGATACAACAATTAGTTGCTTATTTCTCATTTAAGCTTCAAACTCCGGGTGCTACAATCACATAATTTACCAATGATGTAGCTAACTCGAGTATCAATCCTACTACTTGCCAAGCGACTGTTACCTTCTATACTTTCATCTATTGTTCATTGACTGTAAATAATTCACCTTTTTCTATTCACAAACTTACAATATTGTGAATATGAATAAATGGGTGATTGATACTGGTGCTACTCACCATGTTTCTTATGATTCTGCTTTGTTCACTGAGATTAAACCTTTGCATAACACGACAGTTAAGCTTCCTGCTGGTTTAGCTGTGAATATAGTTGGAATTGGGACAATTCAATTGAGCAAGACGATTATCTCCATGATGTCTTGTATATTCCCCAATTCAAGTTTCATCTTTTAAGTGTCAGTTCTTTGACACAACATCTGCCATGTGGAGTCTGGTTTGACTCAATTGGCTGTAAAATTCAGGACCATACAAGGGCATTGATGATTGGCAAGGGTAGATTGATTTCAAATCTCTACTTCCTGGATGTTGAATCTCTTTCTACAACACCAGAACCTGTTATTTGCAGCAGTCTCAAGAATGATACAGAACTTTGGCACCAAAGATTGGGGCATCCCTCACCTCAGAAGTTAGAATTACTTTCTGATATATTATCCATTCCTTTTTCCAAGAATAACACTTCAAGCCATTCACATTGTAAGACATGTCATCTGGCTAAGCAAAAACACTTGCCGTTTGTTTCTCGACAAAACAAGTTTAATAAAATGTTTGATTTGGTTCATATTGACACTTGGGGACCATTCTCTGTGCCTTCTTATGATGGATTTCGATACTTTTTGACAATTGTGGAAGATCATTCCAGAGCTACATGGGTTTATATGCTCAAGAATAAATCAGAAGTCATTTCTGTATTCCCAGCCTTTGTGAATATGGTTGAGAAACAGTGGGATGTCAAATTGAAAAGAGTAAGGTCTGATAACGCTCCGGAATTTAATTTCATAACCTTTTTCCAGGAGCAGGGGATTGTGTCTTATCATTCTTGTCCAGAGACTCCTCAACAAAACTCAGTGGTCGAAAGGAGGCACCAACATCTACTTAATGTAGCTCGATCGCTTATGTTTCAGTCTCATATTCCTCTTGAGTATTGGACTGAGTGTATCTTCACTGCTGTCTTCCTTATCAACCGCCTACCTACTCCTCAATTAGACAACAAATCACCCTTCGAGATTTTAATGCAGAAAACTCCTGAATATCACTCTTTGAAGACATTTGGATGCTTAGCTTATGCTTCAACATCTCCTAAGCAACGCCATAAATTTGCTCCACGCGCAAAGGCATGTGTTTTCTTGGGTTATCCCACAAGTTTCAAGGGATACAAGCTTCTTGATATATATTGAATCTAAACAGATTTCAATTTCAAGACATGTGATATTCTATGAGAATTTATTTCCATTTGTTGGAGACGATATCTTTGTTCCGATGCAACAATTTTTCCCTGATATTATTTCAGATAGCCAGTCTGATTCAGCGATTTCAAATGCTACATCGGATCATGAAATCAATCTTGATAACTCTGATGACGAAAAAGATCAGATTACAAGGCGTGATGCTCAAAGACATTCTGATAATGAAGAAGATCAGAATACAACTAGTGCTGCTCAAATCAAATCTGATAATGAAGAAGATCAGATAATTGAGGTCAGCACGTCTAGAAAAACAAAATTCTCTGCTTATCTTCAAGACTATCATTGTTACTCCGTTGAATATCCCATATCAGATTATGTTTCATATGATAAAATCTCCTCATCTTATCAATATTTCTTGGCTGCTCTCGACAAAGAGTTTGAACCAAAGACATATACGGAGGCAAATAAACATAAAGTCTGGGATAATGCTATGAATACTGACGTACAAGCTCTTGAAGGTACTCACACTTGGATCGTTACATCATTACCACAAGGCAAGCATGTTCTAGGATGCAAATGGATATACAAATTGAAATATAATGCTGATGGGAGCCTAGAACGTCATAAATCCCGTTGATATGCTCAAATTAATACCCTAACAGTATTAAAGCAGTAGTTGTAATATAGTTAGGGGTCGAACACAAGGACTCACAGAAATCACACAATAGATTGTATAGTATCGAATTAAGCTAAGCAATTCAGATGTAATTGAAAGCAGTGCAGAAATTAAAAGTGTTGTAATTCAATTGGAGAAAGATAGGCTCATGGTGTTTCTCAAGAAATCAATGAATGTAGATAAACTAACTAACATGATTCAGATTTAGCGCAGTTCTTGAACTCAAATCACTAAGGTATAATTAACCAACTGTCGTTGCGAGAATTATCTAAATCTAAATTCTAGGAATTCCAAATCTCTTTGCGAATCCTAAAGTCTAAATAAGCTTTAATATCAGGTTTGATATGTTCACAAATCAATTAAACCAAATCTCTTTGCGAATAATCAATTTGCTCACCTAAGGTTCTATCAGGTAATTAATCGCACTGTCATACCTAATCAATTATCTTAAGATCTAAGTTCCATATTCGTCAACCTAGAATTAGTTTTGAACATAACCTAAGGTGAAGAACTAATTCAGATGGTGAATCCTAAATAACTAATCAACCTAGCATTAAGAGAAAACCCTTATGAGAACCCTGAATCTAAAGTGGATCTACTCAGACATGGAGAATGAAAGCAACATGATTGAATATATCATTAAAGAAATCAATAAAAACAGGAGTTCAGAGTTGTCTTTCCAAAAACCAAAAGTAGAATCAAAGTAGAATAAAGCTTAGCCTAAAAGTGGCTGTAAAACCTAATTATATAGCTAAAACACGTTCTGGACCTTCTTGTAAATATTAAAGTCTTCTGGGCCAATTCTGAAATTCTTCAACTCTTCAATAAGTCGCGATCCTTCTGTTTCCTCGACGGGTATCGATCGATACTCAGGTGATTTTGATGTCTCAGCTACACAGATCTTCTGCTTCGCTCCAGAATGCTCCAATATATCCAATTATGCTCCAAAAGGGCTATAACCTGTAAAAGACTCTAAAAGACTCTATAATAGAATAAAGACTCGATATAACGGACTTATATCATGGCCTATAAGGGGTAAAAATCATGATATATCAACTATCCCAGACTTATCCTTTGCTTGCCCTCAAGCAAATAGAAGACTAAACCAGAGAAAGAGGTTTGAAAACACGGAGACTCACATGTTCATGAACCATCGCAAAGATCATTTTCCCAAGTACTTAAATGTCACCTAACCAACTTTTGATCTAACCACCATGTACTTCTCCGTAGACATTCGCAGCTTTTCCAGACTCCACACATTATCTCGTAGCATTGTTCAAATAAAACCCTCATCACCAGTTCATCGCTCCAGCCAATATTCAATAACCTTCTAGATTCTTTACCAGACAATATCATGACAAGGAACCACCATTTTTCACACTTTTGTATCACTTTCTCTCCCCCAGACTTACTTCTTATTATGTTCTCTCTTTTTTTTTTTTATAGATCTGCATATACACATTAAGGTTCGAAATGCGAGTATTGATGATGTTTGCCACCGAATCTCCGGTTATTCCCTTTCTATTTATCAAAGGTTTAGGCGAATAGTGGTGTCACGGGAAATTTTCCTAGCCTCGCTTTCAACCTTTGTGTGATCATTCCCTCTTAAGTAGAATAATGGGATCGCTGGAAATTTTCCTAGCCCTCTACTCAGAAGAAAATCATCTCATCTTTTATGCTCTTTATTTATCAACTTATAACAGGAGAGAGAGATACCATAACTCTAAACACATGGGTTCCTTTATCAGATATGAATGATGAATCAAGCTCTTTAAACACTAACCACATTGATGAAGTGCAAAAATTTGGCTCAGGCTTCAGAAGAACTCTGCTGGAGACATGGATGTTTTCTAGTCAACTGGTCAGTCCTTGGATTTTTCATTAGTCGATCTAGAGCTGATCCTACAACACTGGTCACTCAAAAACAAAATCGAAACAACAATTCAAGCACATGATCATCATCTCCAACAAGTTTTGACTCAATAAAACGTTTTGACTCGATAAAACAACTGACTCTAAGAAAAACAAACACAATGTCAGCAGACACCTCCCCCAGACTTGAACAACACTGTCCCTAGTGTTATCGAGCCTAGAGTCAGTGAAAGAAAACAAAAGAACAAAATAGAATGAAAAGAAACAAGAAGTTACCGTGCTGGAACATATGGTGTCGATCGACACATGGCTTGGTATCGATCGATACCAAGCTTAAATCAACATAATGAACCGTACATTCGCGATTGGTGTCGACCGATACCAATGGGTATCGATCGACACTAAGACGATTTCGAGTTTTGCTCCTTGTTTATCCTGACACAAACACAAAACGAAAAATAAAAAGAAAAAAGAATCAAAAGCAGACTCACCAGTGGGTTGCCTCCCACCAAGCGCTCGTTTAACATCAGTAGCTTAACTGTAACGCCCTCAGGCAGGATAAGAATGGGAGCTTGCACCGAAACAGGCTCCACAACTTGATATTGCTATCTTCAGAGTTTTGCTCAACATACTCTCCACAAACTCCTTTCCTTTCTCTTTCAGCTCCGAAGTAAGAAGAACTCTAGCCGTAGAAAATGGTTTCGAGGCTCCTTTGCACTTTACCCTGTACTCAATCGAGTCTCCATCATACGTCTGAGGGGTTAAAGTCACATGGGCAGCACTCTCGGCTCTTTTGTTCTTCACCTTATTCTTTGTTGCCTTAGCCTTCTTCACAACTTTCTTGGGGATGCTGGGCGGTTCAACCGAAATGTCTATGATAGTTGGATCGTCAGGAGGTTCTTCCAAAAGATCTGGTACCAACGTCACTCCTATTACAGCATCGATGCAAGAGATACGTGTGGGAGTTCCTCTAGGGATGGCTTTGTAGTACACCTCCTTGTCGATGTATGAGAAGGAGATGTGCTTTCTAGGTGTGTCCATAATGGCACCAACCGTAGTCATGAACGGTCTTCCAAGAATTAATTGCGTACGAGATATTGCACTCATCTCTACAACCTGAAAATCAGTAGGAACCAGGCAATCTCATATTGTGATCATCAAATCAGCGATTGCACCAAATGGAGTTGAGGTAGAAGAGTTCGCGAATGTGATAGATGTCTTGGGAGGTTGAATATCAGCCCCCAATCTCTCTGCAATTGCCCTTGACATGATATTGACGCAGGCCCCTGAATCAACGAGAGACTCTTTGAATTCAACTCCATAGATACAGCATGGAACTGAGAATATTCCTGGATCTTCTCTCTTAGTCAACAGTCTCAGTGGAGGTGGTGTACCTCTGGCCTTAATGAAGAGTGCCTTAATCTCTTCCTCAGTTTCTCTGCAATCTCAAAAGTGACTCATCAGAGGACGGTGCTCTAGAGCTTCTTCAAAAGTCAGCGAGTGGGAAATCCTTCGTACCATCTTCTCAAAGCCACGCAGCTGCTTTGGAAAATGGGGTCTCTGAGGTGTTGAGGAATAGGATTCAGCTTCTTGGGCTTGCGAGCTCTTTCTTCAATCAACTCAGGCGTTTTCATAATTTCTGGCTCGATCTGCGAGGAGTATCGACCGACACCAGGTAGGGTATCGATCGATACCCTAGCTCTTGAATCGTTCCTGGCAGATATATCATCATCAAAAGGAAGCTTCACAACCGATTTATCCAACAAAGCTTTGCATCTGGCGTCCTCCCATTCCTTCCTTGTCATAATATGAGGCATATGATAAGGTATCTTGGGTATATACACCCTCTCCTTGACAATCTCGGGTTCCTTCCCGACCTGTGTCTCAGCATCGACCGATACTGGAGGAGTATCGATCGATACACGTGAATTCGGATCCACTCGTGTAGGTGTCTGGACTGGTATCGATCGATGCTTGTGCGATTTCAGAATCCCAGACGTCATCTTCAACAGCATCATCGAAAATTCCTGCATCAATTCCCTTTTCTACCTCTGCAGTGGCTTCTTTAGCAACTCCTAAGGTGATTGCATTGACGTGTGCTCTTGGATTCTCTGTTTTCCCTGGAAGTAAACCTTCATGCCTCTTCACAGCTGCGGCGGTCTGAGCAACCTGAGTTTCCAGCTTCCTCTAAGAAAGATTGACAGTTTCAATTTTCCCATTCAGATAGTCAATCTTCCCGTTCAGATCAGTGTACAGATGGTCAATCTTCCCATTGAAATCCACTTGCAGTTTTTGCTGTCCCTGAAGAATCTGCTCAAGCATGGATTCCATTTTATTGTCTGTGGACTTTGGAGAGATGGGCTGGTACGAAGAGTTCCTGTAATTGCGAGTGTTGATGCTGAAGTTCCGGTTGTTGTTGTACCCAAATTGCTGACCCTGAAATCCAGAACCACCAACGTAGTTACAATCTTCCATTTCATCTCCACCGATNATGCGAATCGCAGATCGATTGGCATAGAACTGATCAGGTCTGTTGTGCTCGCCAAGTGTCCTAACTCGATCACCTGCAGCATTCCCAACGTTGGCGCGCCTAGCTGGCGCGACAATCTCAATAACAACAGCATGGACAACGACGTTTCCAGCTTCATCAAGTCGATGCCCTCCCTCATTGCACACATGACCCTCTTGGTCTCTCAGAACTCCAGCTTCATCAGGTCTTAATATCACTGTGTTGTTCATCTCTGATGTTTGCTTTGCTTTTCTGTTTGTGCGTTCCACAAGTGCTAGCTGTTCCAGTGACAGTTCAACTAGCTGAGTGCTCTTGTTGCTTATGGTTTCACGAACAGGCATACACCTGAAAACAAAACACTAGACAAGGCACGTAAGTAACCCAAAAAAATACGTTGAGTATCGATCGATACCAGATGGTGTCGATCGATATCAACAAAGGAATCGCCTGAGTATCGACTGATACTAGTGAGTATCGATCGATACCAACGAACTTAGTCGAAACTCGACAGCTAAAACCTAATGGCGAAATTGAAATCCCCGGCAACGGCGCCGAAATTTGATATACTCAAATTAATACCCTAACAGTACTAAAGCAGTAGTTGTAATATAGTTAGGGGTCGAACACAAGGACTCACAGAAATCACACAATAGATTGTATAGTATCGAATTAAGCTAAGCAATTTAGATGTAATTGAAAGCAGTGCAGAAATTAAAAGTGTTGTAATTCAATTGGAGAAAGATAGGCTCAGGGTGTTTCTCAGGAAATCAATGAATGAAGATAAACTAACTAACATGATTCAGATTTAGCGCAGTTCTTGAACTCAAATCACTAAGGTATAATTAACCAACTATCTTTGCGAGAATTATCTAAATCTAAATCCTAGGAATTCCAAATCTCTTTGCGAATCATAAACTCTAAATCAGCTTTAATATCAGGTTTGATATGTTCACAAATCAATTAAACGAAATCTCTTTGCGAATAATCAATTTGCTCAACTAAGGTTCTATCAGGTAATTAATCGCAGTGTCATGCCTAATCAATTATCCTAAGATCTAAGTTCCAGATTCGTCAACCTAGAATTAGCTTTGAACATAACCTAAGGTAAAGAACTAATTCAGATGGTGAATCCTAAATAACTAATCAACCTATCATTCAGAAAATACCCTTATGAGAACCCTGAACCTAAAGTGGATCTACTCAGACATGGAGAATGAAAGCAACATGATTGAATAGATCATCAAAGAAATCAATAAAAACAGGAGTTCAAAGTTGTCTCTCCAAAAACCAAAAGTAGAATCAAAGTAGAATAAAGCTTAGCCTAAAAGTGGCTGTAAAACCTAATTATATAGCTAAAACACGTTATGGGCCTTCTTGTAAATATTAAAGTCTTCTGGGCCAATTCTGCAATCATGCAATTCTTCAACTCTTCAATAAGTCGCGATCCTTCTGTTTCCTCGACGGGTATCGATCGATACTAAGCAATATCGATCGATACTCAGGTGATTTTGATGTCTCAGCTACATGGATCTTCTGCTTCGCTCCAGAATGCTCCAATATCTCCAATTATGCTCCAAAAGTGCTATAACCTGTAAAAGACTCTATAATATAATAAAGACTCGATAAAACGGACTTATATCATGGCCTATAAGGGGTAAAAACCATGATATATCACCCGTTTAGTAGCAAAAGGTTATACTCAAGAAGAAGGTATTGACTATGTTGACACATATTCTCTTGTGGCTAAGTTGTCTTCAGTCAAAATGATGCTTGGCCTTGCTGCAAAATTGGGTTGGTCTTTGTCTCAACTTGATATTTCTAATGCCTTTTTGAATGGTGATTTGGACGAAAAGATATATATGAAACTGCCTCCAGGATACGTTCCCAAACAGGGGGACACTTTAAACTGATTTACCTTACTATCAGACGGCCTGATATATGCTTTGCGTTTCACAAACTGGCTCAATACACTTCAAAACCATGGATTCCTCATTATCAAGCTCTTCTGAAGTTACTGCGTTATATCAAAGGTACTGCAGGACATGGTTTGTTTTACTCATCAGCTCCAGGATTTGAGTTAAAGGTTTACGCAGATGCTGACTAGGGTTCCTGCTTAGATACAAGACGTTCAGTGACTGGATATTGTATATTTCTTGGAGATTCCCTGATTTCTTGGAAATCAAAGAAACATGACACTGTTTCAAGCTCTTCATGTGAAGCAGAATACATAAGCATGATGTTTGCCGTTCGAGAAGTCCAATGGCTACAAAAGCTTATGGCTGATTTCTGCATTCCTCTACCTAAACATGTTACTTTGTACTGCGACAACACATCAGCTATGAACAATGCAAAGAATCCGGTTTATCATGAGCGCACTAAACATGTGGAGATGGATTGCCACATTGTGCGAGAGAAAGTTGAAGAAGGTCTTTTGAAGCTCTTACATGTTAGAACTGATCTTCAAATTGCCGATTTCCTCACAAAACCTCTTTACCCAGGACAATTTCAGGCTCTACTTAGCAAGATGGGAGTTTCTTCTATATTCACTCCATCTTGAGGGGGACTATCAGATTATAGAGTCCATTACTATAATGACACATATATAAACCATCTCTAATCTTATGTAACAGTATATAAACAAGTGTATAGTCTGTTATTCATTAATGAGAAAGTGAGTTCTTAACAACTTCTAATAAGAGTCCGATTTCGAGGGATTTGGGAAGAACAATTGGGGTTTGAGTGGTTTAGAAACAATGTCGTTTCTGTTTAACGTCAACGTCGAGAGTTTGTGTTGATTAAATTGGTATCTAATTTGGCTAGGTCAACACAAGTTTATGTGTGTTTTTTTTTGCTTACTAAAAAGTGTGTTTTTGGCAAAAACGCGTAAGTTCTGTATTTAAATGATTGTTTTCCCATTTTGCTACCAATAAAGTTTAACATTTTACCAATCATCTTTTACCGCATTCTCTTCTCCATTAATTATGTCTTTACTCGTTTTTTTTATAACCGCCTTCTTTACAACCGTTCAAAATTTTCTTAACCGCCTTCTTTACAACCACTTTAAAATTTCTTACCCGCCTTATTGAAACGTTGTCACCAATCAGACTCACTATTTATGCATTATGTGGCTGAGATAAAGAGCGTTTGCGATTGGTTTGCATCTAATATCATGGAGAAACTGGAATATGGAAATTGAAAGCAGAAGATTTAGGTTGAATAATTATTTTGGATAACTATATGTCGAATTATTCCTCTCATCAGTATGTATATAGCCACATCTTTTCAATATAAAAATGTAATATATTTACAAAGTTTGTTTTCCTCCTAAACAACTTGATTCTTGTGTGGGCTCAATGAATCTGAGAAGTAACAGTGAAGAAGAAAGCTTCGTCGCATGGTAGACTCAAACCACCAGTTGGATGATCAAAACCAAACTCTTCTTCTGCTTTCCTCAACAAAGCTTGGAAAGATGGTTTGTTCAAGTAATAAACCGGAACAAGGAATCTCTTCTTCTTCAGATTTTCTCCAACGTACACAGCCAAGAATCCTTTCGGCGTCGATGATTCAGTAGTCAAAGACCGGCGAATGATTTGCTTGGTGGCAAAAAAACTCCTCAAGAATGCCATTTCTAGTATTAGAAACACACAAACAAAAAACAGCTTCGAATTAATGGCTCAAGTTAATATATCTTGATCTTGTTTGATGAGGGAAGGTTTGAGTTTTGGTTTGTTATCCAAAGAGAAATATAGGTCTATATATATTGGTGAAGTCAGAAAGGTTTTAATAATAAATCTGTACAAAACTATGTATATCGTGAGTAGTGTGTGTGACCTACAAAGACATGGTTTTGGCAAACAGATTAGTTAAAGCATTTAGATTTTAGGAAGCTGTAGTTTAACTAATGTTGGGGTGTTGAGAAGAAGTGTGTGCCCTACATGGCTACGTGCATGTGGCCAATGGCTACATTGGTTTTGTCTTCAGCTGTTAATGCCAGGACTGATATGTTTTTGACTTATTGGATGAATGTACACATTGAACTAAAAACATTAATATCGAATAATAGAATTTGTTGTAACGCGGCATTGCATGTTTTATAACACCACTTAATTCTATCTTTGTGATATTCATTTTTTTTTTGTCAACAACATGCAATATATTGCTTTTTTAAATATTGCATATATAAGTTATATATCATGGTCTTGTGATGACTTTTCAATATTGCTTTTTTTAACTTAATTGTTTCAAGTAACTAACATGTTAACGGTGAACTTATTGACGTGAATATAGCAAATTTGAACACTATTCAGAAGCATTTTCTGTTCCATGCATATATGTTATCTGATATGTATATGTATCCGGACTGAAATCAAGATACCCGAATATCGTAAGATCGTATAGCAAGTACGAGTACCCATCAAAACGCATTAAGTAACATGTAATATTGTCGTTCCTCCTACAATACCCAACTAAAAACAATCATAATATATATACAGACCGAACAACTAAAATAAAGATTTACGTAACTTTTTCTGTTAAAGTATATAATTAATTACTTTAATACCCAATATATTTGATTATAACATTCAAATACTCATAAGTCCGATTCAAAATATCTTAGAATCCAAAAAGAATCCCAAAATATCTTAGAATAAAAAAAAAATCCCAAAATATCTACCCAAGAGACAAACAAGATAGATTTTTGTTTTTGTTTCACGAATCAGGTCGGGCCAAAGTACGTACGGGTGTTTTTTATGGGCACACGTCTCATCTCGAGACCCTTTTTGAGTCTTGTGGAGACGTCAAAAGAAGATTAAAAGCGGTTCTTAGGCGTTTAATCTGTATTAATGATGGCCCCAAAAGAGTGAAAGAAAAAGATCACATGGGAGAAAGAAAGAAAGAAAATTGTAGAAGAAGAGTCGTGGAAGTTTGTTTAGTTAGGGAAAGTCAATTTTTAGTTCACATAAATAATTAATATAAATAGACCCAATTCTCATGTCCCATCTTCACTTGTCTGCTTCTTGTATCACATGTACACTACGGAAGATGATCACCAGAACAAAAAAAAGATGCCTTTATTAGGTTTCTTGTCCGGTCTATTGTTTGAAAAATGGCATAAATAAAACTTCTTCATAAGACAATACCATGTGCCATTTTATCTACAACTCACTAAACTAACCTCTTAATTTTATTTTCTTCCAGGGCTTACACATTTTGAAGCTATGGTTATTTGGGTGTTTTTCCTTTTTTTTTTGTTAGCTGTTCTTCTCATCAAATCTCTTTTGAGATTCCCAAGTTAGAAATAAAAAATAGATTAGAACTAGAAGTGTAAGAATTAAGAAAGACTGAAAGAGAGTACCTCCGATTTGTTTCTAGAAGAGGCTGAAGCTATGGATTCCATATTGTATTTGGGGATTTTGTTCTTCACTTGTTAATGCCTTAATGGAGAAGAAGAATAGATCTAATATAACCTCAATCGTCGAGGTCCTCGAGGAGTGGAATCGACAAAAGGTAAGGTAATACAAACCGTCAAACTCAAAACCTAAGGGGGTGTATTGAACTGAGTATTTAGAGTGATTTAAGTTTTAATAAGATTTCAGATGATTTTGATGGTTTTGGCTGATTTTAAAGAAGTTGTTATGATTTTGGGGAGATTATTGGGAGATTGATTTATGAAGATTTTTAGAGTCTAAGATTATACTATTATTGGTTTGTGGATTTTTACATTCTTAATAGATTCCAATGTTATTCGTTTATGGATTATAACATTCCATTGTTATTGGTTTGCTGATTTTTATAATCTAATCAAAATCTATTGTTATTCAAAAAGTTTGTATTTTAATGATTGTATGATTCTGTTAAAATATAGTGTTATTGGGATATAGATTCTTTACAATTTAACTCATAAAACATGATTTTTAAAATACTATTTATATCCCTTGGATTCTCAAAGTTTGTTATAATATAATTCTTTTATGGATTGTTTAAATTCTTTCCAATTTTAAAAAACTTTTAAAATTCAACAAAACTCTATGCAAATTTGACAAATCTGATGACTTTTGAAATCAACAAAACTCTCTATAAATTCAACTCCCAATAACCCCCTTTGTATTAAAATCCCCTACAATCTCATATAAAACCATGAGATTTGGATCTTTGTATTTTTAACTAAGAAAGTCTCCTAAAATCATCTAAAATCTCCTGCAATCATTAAAATCCCAATACTTAAAACATTTTCAATAACAGTGGATTTGATATGATTTTAACAAATTCGTGTTTGAATAATAGATGATTCATAGATGATTTTGAGTGACTTTACATAAATCTCATGTTCAATAACACTGGATTTGGGAAGATATTTTAAAATCCTTAGTTGAATAACAAGGGATTTTAATAAAATCTCAAAATCTCTTAAAATCCACAGTTCAATACACCCCATTGTTGTTTGTTTCGGGTAGCCGATCGGGTCTCGGGTAATATCCGGAACCGAACCGATACCCACGGGTCTCATGTTTATGATCCATCGGGTAAAATAGCCATATCCAAACCCAATCCGAACCGGGTATTTTGGGTCGGTTACGGTTCGGGTTTTTGGGTTTGGGTTTTATGCCCAAGCAGGAATCCTAACGATTACGTTGCAATATACATCATGAAAGCTAGAGAGAAAGATATATATGGTTGCGGATATCGTTCTTGTTTCAAGATCTGCCAAAGAAACCTTTCGGAACCCGACTTCGGTAGCTCAACCACCGTATAACGTGGCTACCAAAACTCCGGAAGATCCCGAGTACAAGCATCAAAAAGGCAAAGACGAGGGAGACTAAAATTAACTTGCTTTGCTCACGGCTTCGAAGAAATTAAGGCACAAAACTTATTGGTTTAAGAAAAAGCCTTTGGAACGACTTACAAAAGCATACGTGTTCTTGATTAGTCTTAGGCCAACAAAAAATGAGAGACAAAAAGTAAAGCTGTAATCCTTAATTCTGTTGTGTTTAAAAAATTCCTATATATCTCATATGAGAAACAAAAACAAAAAAAAAGAACATTAAGCAATTAATCAAATAGTATCCCTAACAAATCATTCACTAAACCTTCCGCTCCCCAAAAAACAGAGTATACCTTTCAAACCCATTTGCTCTTTTTATTTTCTTCTTTCTAATCACCTCCCTCTCAAAAAAGCTCTCTTTGAGGCTTTTGTTGTTCGTGTTGCCTCGTTCTAGGCCGTCAGATGATCTACCATCCGAGCAGTGAGATTATAAAATTGAAAGGGCTAGAGATTGGAATCGGAACTGCGAGTGGAACCTGAGTTGATGAAGACAGGAGTGTCTCTAGGCGTGTGGGATGTGGCGCCACGCAAGCTACCACTGTTTCCCATGTCTTTTGTCTTGTGGAGAAGAAAGGTTCCTGATAAAATGGTCACAAAGCCACATAGCTCGGTCGCAATTTGCAATCCGCTCTGAGAAGCCCAGTCCTGGACCATAAACAAATGTTAACGATGATCGGTTCTCGAAAACCGCCTTTTAAGTTAATAGATTTACTTCACCTTAAACATGATCATGCTAGCTAAGATGGTGAAAGTTGTAAACATAACGTAGTACACTGGAGATATAACCGCAGTGTTGAAATTATCCAGAGCCTGCACAGATGAATGCAAAGATGAAGTGTTTGTTATTGGAAAAACGTTGGAATCCGTCAAGAGAATTAATACCAAGATCTTGTTGTTATCACCTTGTTCAAGTAGTTGATTTGTAAAATGCAACATATGGTCACTACTATGATGAAAATCCATGCGTGGAAATACTTGAATTGGTTCATCCCTGAAAAAGTCAGCTTTATGGCGATTGCCACAGCTTTAACACTCATAACCTAACACGCAACAGAGACCAAGACACTCACTTAGAAGCGAGAGGAGATACAGTACAAAGAGATGGCTCAAGAAAAAAATATGGAAAACGTACAGTAAGAGAACCCATTAAAGAGCATATCCCAACATATACTATCATATGCGTCTTCCCATATCGCGGCTCGTAGTAGAAGATCAATGCAAGCACCACAACCAAGACCACAGCAGTATATGCAAGGAAACCTGGTTACAACATTCAACCAATAGAACATGCCTTGGTTCCATTAGGATCTATGTTGTTTGACAAAAACAAAAAGACCTTTATAGCTATATATACCTGGTTCAGTAGCAAGGTACCACACTTGCTTGACTGATTCAATGTTTTGCTCATGAGGAGCATGTAAAACAATCGTTGTAGATCCAACAACACAGAGGACGCAGCCAAGTATACCGAACATATGCAACTTCTCTTCCAAAATAAAATGTGCAAGCACTGCGCTGCATAACACGGTTTTTGTTTTCAGGAAACTAGGTTTGTTTTATGCAGATTCAACGGGAGAGAGATAGGCACAGTGGATACAGATACCTGAAAATAATACTTAGAGCTCCCAAAGGTGTCACTAGAATAGCCGGTGCAAATGCATAAGCTGCAAAATTGGCTATTTCCCCAACAATCACTGTAAGAAAGTGGGAAAACAATCCTGTTAATTATCATAACCAATCTCTATCTCTGTCTTTACAATTCAACACAATCTACTTTTTTATGCTTTTGCTTGTTTGTATCTTATTACTCCCAAGAAACAGCTTAACAATTGATTTTGGAGATGGTTTCAGATCAATCTAATGATTATTATACAGAATCATGACGGCCCAAAATAAAACCAGGATCCTTGGAAACCATAACTCTTCCATTAACCATTCGACAAAGAGCTAAAAACATTATCCCGGTAAAAGGGAGATAGATTCATGGCGATACGATGCAAAACATGCTGAAGCAAACAAAAACTCATATTGCATCAGCATCAGTTATGTGCTTCCGATTGTAAAACTGCCAAAGTCATAATAAAATCTCTAGCTAGATAGCAAAAAGGTTTAAACCATAATTCCTCAAAGCCATGAAACCGGATATTGATAAAAACTTACTTGTTATCATTCCAGCCCACCACCAAGGTTCATATAAGTATCCATACCCTCCTTCACCTGATCACAGCAAAGAGACAATAAAGGAAGCCAAAATTAGTTAAAACAAGAAGAGTGATTTTTGAAGAGCAAGAGTATAAGTAACAGCTCGACCTGCTCGGGCTCCGCTTACACCAGCCTTCTTGAGACCTTTTTTCTTGATGATGAAGCTAGAACCGATGAATACACTCGAAGACACAGCTAAAATGACTCCATGTATATTATCAGATGACATCTCCTCCATCTTGAATGATGTTTTATAGTTTGCTTATATACAATTCAGATGATTCAAGTCGTTAAATGATGAAAATCCAGGATAGTTTTGCCTGAAGATAGCTTATTGCATCTACAAAAAATTAAGAACACAAAGCAAATAAGAATCAGAGTAAATCCACTCCAGTAAAACAATGTTTATAATTATAAATCATGGTTAAACTCAGCATTTTTCAACACCAATCGTGTGATTCTGAAAAAGAAAATCTGAGTTTTTGAGAAATTCCTTTTGTGGCAGAAAAATCGATAACCAGACAAATGGCGCAGGTAGAATGAATACACACAGAGAGACAAAAACAAACAAAACTCAGATATGGAAGAAAGGAAAAAGACAAAATCTTAACAAAAAATCAAACGATGATGTCTCAAGAAACAGAAAATCTAGGATCTTACAATTTGTTCACGGATTGTTTCTGATTTTGCCCAAAAGATTATCAACCACAAAGTCTCGCTTTTTATACGTTACCTTGACCAAATTAAGCGTGCGTCGGATTAATAAAATATTCCCCAGTAATTTGGAAACTACAAATAATATAAAACAAATCAAGAACACACCAATCATCACAAGAACAAATTTGTGGGGGAAAATTTAATTCGAGAAAGCAAAAGCATACAAAAAATATATATATATAAAGGTAACGTGAAATAAAATATCTGGAGCTAGAAGTAGCAATAGAATATTCGAATAGTATCTAACCTTTTTCAATGGTTCCATTTTCGTACACCAAAACAAATGTGGAAGAAGAAGAAGACGAGTCTGAGACGTAATATTGATTTTGCTTTTGAAAGGTAAATGTGAAAAAATTAGGGTTCTTAGAACTGAATCTGAAAGAAAAACAAAAAAACAAAAGCAAAAGGAAGAGAAGAGAGAGAGACGAGAGACCAGAGATGAGAGAGATGGTAATGTAACGAAAATATTGGAAATTTTGAAACAAACATTAGAGAGAGTTACACATTTAAATTTCGGTTCAACTTTTTTTTTTGTTAAAGGGTTTCATAAAATTTCAAAATTGAACCGAAATTACAGACCTAAACCAGGGTCCCAAATGGGTCCGGTTAGGGAACTTTGCAGTCTAAAAGAAACATTGATATGATTTCAAACAAGTGTTGAGAAGGTTGTTACAAAAGTTTATTGATCTTATTATTGAAAAGGGGACACCATTCTTCCTAAGGAGAAGAGTGAAAGATCCTCATGAACCAGTCATGTTTATTATATAAACTAAAAAAGTGACCGATGGTGAGTCCACACACAACTCCAGGTACATAGCCTATTGCAGCTGCAATCCAGCTCAATACTTGATCTTCTTCTTCCTCTTGCTTTGTTGCTTCTTCTTCTTCCTTTCCGCCGCATGTTTTTTGGAGAGGAACACCGCAGAGCACGGGATTCTCTGCGAATGAAGAACTATTCTGGCTTTGAATCTGAGTTCCTTGTGGTATTGGACCTTCGAGCCTGTTGTACGAGAAGTTCATCCACGCAAGAAACGTGAGTTTCCCTAGCTCTGGTGGGATTTCGCCGGATAATCGGTTTTGAGATAGATCCAGTGATTGGAGATTGGTCAAGTTCGATAGAGCTGGTGGAATATGGCCTGTGAAAGCGTTGTTTGACATGTTGAGCACAATCAGCTCCTTGAGAAAACCGATGGATTCCGGAATATCTCCTTCGAATCTGTTTCCGGAGACGTCGATGGTTTTGTAGATTGTGAAAACACTCCCAACCAGCTCCATCGTCGATCCTTTGTTCGTCAGACCCACCGACTTATGATAGTATCCTGAGCCACGACCTGCAAACCTAATTGGTGTATTATCTACAAAGTCTACCACCGATGACATTGCACTCCAACCCGCAAAGTAATCGGATGGCAATACTCCGTTGAAGTGATTTTCTGAAATATCAAAGATTCGTAGTTTGGGAAAATTCAAAGAATCTCCAGGAGAAGATATTGGACCATGGAACTCGTTAGAACGAAGAACAAGTATCTGTAGATTGGGCAACAATCTCAACCAGAATGGAAATTTGTCATTGATTTTGTTGTCTTCCACGTTCAGAAACTCTAGTTGAGTGCAGTTGATCAGAGATTTGGGAAGTTCTCCTGATAACTGGTTGTGACCAACATCAAGTGATCTCAAGTGATCACTAATGGATTCCTCTGGAAAAACACCAGAGAGGCTATTGTTCTGAAGATGCAAGACCGAAAGAGTAGTATTGAAATTATTAAAACACCGAGGAATAGACCCACTGAAGTTGTTGTTGGATAAAACAAGTGTATCAAGAGCAACCAATGCGCATATTGTCCTAGGAATATCTCCCGAAAACCGATTATCGGAGCCTGAAAAGAACAGCATAGAGTTTGGTAACAAAGGAAAATCCTCGAATGTGTTTGAACTTATATCAAGCATTGTTTTTGCACTGCTTTGAATAACATTCGTTGATCCTTCGAAACCATTGAATGAATTCTGAGAAATGTTTACATACCACAACACTGGCAGTCTCCATAACCACTCTGGTACTTTGCCTTTAATATGATTTGCCGAAATGTCTAAATAAGACAAACTGGTTTGGCTTTGTATAAACTTAGGAAACTCAACGATACCGCATGATGATAAAGCCAAGGTATCTATCGGCGAGGGAAGATGGAGAGTTGAATTGATCTTCAAATTATTCCCTGAAAGATCGAGGTCACCAAGTAATATGAGATGTGAGAAAAGACTCAAGTCAACCATGCTTCTCGTATTCAGATAGGAGAGGTCAAGCAACCGAAGTAACTTGAGATGCAAGAAGATGCTGAAATCGACCATGCCCCTCCCTGTGTTCCAAAAAGAGAGATCAAGAAACCAGAGTCCAACTAGTTTTGATATAAATCCTGGGATTGGCCCTTTGAAATTGTTTTCTCCAAGGGATAGAGTTCCAAGTTTAGATGGTGAAGAGATATTCCTAATCTCAAGAAGACCGCTGAAAGCATTTCTCCTCAGGAAAAGGCGGAACAAACGAAGGGATCATGAAGAGAGACGACGGAACAGATCCCGAAAATGAATTTCCATCTATATCAAAATATTCTAGTTTGGAGAGGCTACTTATGTTAGATGGGAGCATACCTTCGAAATTAGAACGAAGGTCGATCCAGGTGAGCTCGCTCAAATTGAGTAGCACATGAGGAAAGTTCCCACTAAGCTTGGTAACAAGAACCAACTCCTTTAGTCGGTTTAGGTTGCCCAACGTATCCGGCAGTTCACCAGTGAACTCACTAGAAATATCAAGATTAGTGAGATAAGAAAGGTTTCTGACTGAAGAAGGTATCTTTCCAAAGAATTTGCAACCACCAGTACTCAAAACCGTCAGATATTTGAGGTTGCCGATAGAATCCGGTAGAATACCCGAAAGATTATTGTTGCCAAGCTTCAGGCTCTGAAGATGTCGTAGTCTAAACAGGCTACTGTTAGATCTTAAAGGGCCATTGAGATTACAATTCATGAGGTTTAGCTCAACAACCTTGCCCGTCTTAGGATCACAAGTAATACCATCCCAAGAACAACAATCAGTGTTGTTCATCCACCTCTCCGTCTTCTCATCACCGGTTATCCCACTATAACGGGACTGTTGGACATAGAACTCGTTCTTGAACTCCCAAAGAGCATCCCTCTGGTCTGGACGACACAAGTGGCTAGCAGGAGAAGCGAAAACAAGTATTGAGTTAAAAAGAGAAACGATTAAACACATGGTCCATATCATCATCATCATCTTCCTCTCACTACAAGAATGCATTTTTTTTGTTTTCTGGTTTTTTTTCTTCTTTTTTTTTTTTGTAAAACGAGTGACTCTAGATCATTGGATTGTCTCTCACATTAATGGAGGAAATTGAAGCTTGACTCAATAAGTCTCCAAGATATGTAATTTTCACACGAAGGCTCCACAAAGTCAAGTCTTCTCTTGGAAAAATCTAACCTTAAGAAATTGAACATTCAAAAGTAATTTGATCCACAAATGCAATTATTTCCAGCCGTGTGGTGTGGTGTGGTGTGGGTCAATCGCTGAAACGCTATGCAGCGTGAAGATTCCTTTGATTTTTCAAAGCCGCAAACGCAATTTTCTAGGCGTGTACTGGAGGTTAATCGTTCAAACGCAAAGTTAGAGGTCTGCGAATAAACGAACAGAGACAAAGCGTTTTCTTGCGACGAACATATCTTAAAAAGGAATTTCATATATGCCCCTTAAAGTTCTTAGGTTATTCGATAAAATCCTCAAACTTTGTTTTATGACAAACAAACCCATACTCTGTTACATTTATAACCCAAGTCCCAACCAACTCAACCTACAATTTACACCGGTTTAAGAAACAGAACAAACCACCCCAATAAACTAAGTTTAGAATCCAAGTATAAACATAAGACCCATATATATTACGAACGATTGCTGATTACTTATTCTGAAAAAGAAAATCTAGTAAGAATTGAAATTATTGCAGAAAAACCGTAGAAAGTTGCTACATAAGTTTATTGATTTTACTATTGCAAGGGGACACCACCATACTCGTAAGAACTGATGCATAGAATAAGTAGTTATCATCAAGCAACTAATGCTTTGATTAAGTAGAAGAGTGAAAGATCCTCATGAACCAGTCATGTTTATATGAATTGAAAATGTGGCCGATGATGAGTCGACAGAACACACCGGGTACGTAGCCTATTACAGCAGCTATCCAGCTCAATACTTGATCCTTTTCTTCCTTTTCTTCATCTTCCTCTTGCTTTGTTTCTTCTTCTTCTTTTCCGCCGCAGGTTTTTTGGAGAGGAACACCGCAGAGCCCGGGATTCTCTGCGAATGAAGAACTATTCTGGCTTTGAATTTGAGTGCCTTGTGGTATTGGACCATCGAGCCTGTTGTACGAGAAGTTCATCCACGCAAGAAACGTGAGTTTCCCGAGCTCTGGTGGGATTTTGCCGGATAATCGGTTTTGAGATAGATCTAGTGATTGGAGATTGGTCAAGTTCGATAGAGCTGGTGGAATATGGCCTGTGAAAGCGTTGTTTGACATGTTGAGCACTATCAGCTCCTTGAGTAAACAGATGGATTCCGGAATATCTCCTTCGAATCTGTTTCCGGAGATGTCGATGGTTTTGTAGATTGTGAAACCACTCCCAACCAACTCCATCTTCAATCCTTTGGCCGTCATAGACACAGAGTTATGATAGTTTCCAGAGTCACGTCCCTCAAACCTACTCGGCATACGATCTACAATGTCTAAGACCGATGACATTGCACCCCAACCCGCAAAGTAATATGATGGAAAGACTCCAATGAAGCGATTTTTCGAAATATCAAAGATTCGCAGCTTGGGGAAACTCAAAGAATCTCCAGGAGAAGATATTGGCCCATGGAACTCGTTAGAACGAAGAACAAGTATCTGTAGATTGGGCAACAGTCTCAGCCAGAATGGAAATTTGTCTTTTATTTTGTTGTCTTCCACGTTCAGAAACTCGAG
>PKML01041177.1:178603-190567 GCA_002933935.1 Eutrema yunnanense | reverse complement strand
TTTTTACTATTCACTTGTTTTGAATTGATAATTAATCACAAACCACACTTGTTTAGCTTAACTTGCTTTAAGTGCCTTGCATTCTTAGTGATTAGGATAAATCCCTTTATGGATTGACAACCTTTATACTACATTTGTTGGAGTTATTGATACCTCCTTGGATTGCAAAAATCCTTGTATCAATTGTCCGCACCATGGGTTCACTCAGGTTCAGCTGCTGGGCACTTTCTACAGAGGGGTTGATTGGAGGTACCAGATGGGTATGGATGCTGCGAGTAATGGGAACTTCTTCACCAGGTATCCGGATGATGCGGTTGTGATGATTGAGAACTTGGCGTCTAGTAATAGCACCAAGAATGCTGATTTCGAGCGTAAGAAGCTAGCTGGAGGAGTTGATGGATCGCAGATTGCTGACGTGCAGGCCAAACTGGATTTCCTGATCGGGAAGTCGAAGAAATATGCGCACTTTGCTGACGAAGTCGCTAATGTGGAAGAAGAAGAGGAGGATGTTAACTACGTTGGTGGATCTGGTTTTCAGGGTCAGCGATTTGGGTACAATTTTGAGGGCAACCAATCTGGTTTCGGAGCAAAGCAATTTACTCAGAAACCACTTCAGAGCAGCGATTTCACTCGAAATTTTGGGAATTCTTCGTACCAACCCATCTCTCCAAAAACCATGGAGATTAAGATGGAATCCATGATGGAACAGATTCTTCAGGGACAACAGAAGTTGCAGGGGGATTTCAATGGGAAGTTTGACTCTCTGTAATCTGAATGGGAAAATCGAAGCCATCAATCTTTCCCAGAGGAAGTTGGAAACTCAGGTTGCTCAGACAACAGCAGTTGTAAAGAGGCAGGAAGGTTTTCTTCCAGGGAAAACTGAGAATCCAAGGGCACACATCAACGCCATCACCTTGAGGAGTGGAAAAGAGGTGTTTACAGGAGTGAAGAACAACCCAATTGCAGGAAATCTCGTCGATCTTGCTGGAGATGACGATTGGGATTCTGAGAATCCACAGGTATCGATCGATACAAGCCAGTGTCGATCGACACCAGTCCAGACATCTGCCCGAGTGGATCCAAATTCCCGTGTATCGATTGATACCCCTGAAGTATCGATCGATGCTGAGACACAGCCAGAGAAGGAACCCGAGATTGTCAAGGAGAGGGTGTATACACCCAAGGCACCTTATCCTATACTTCCTAAGCTGACAAGGAAGGAATGGGAAGATGCCAGATGCAAGGCTATGCTGGATAAGTTGGTTGTGGAGCTTCCTTTTGTTGATGCTATTAAGACTTCTCCAGCTTTCAGGAGATATGTGAAGAAGATGGTCTCTAGCAATGTGAATCTAGAGGAAGGTGTCATGATGATCACAGCTGAGTGCAATGCGATCCTACTCAACAAAATTCCCAAGAAGCTACCAGACCCAGGGAGCTTTGTTTTGGATTGCACTATCTTCACAGAGAGATTTGAGCGTGCTCTCTGCGATATTGGGTCGAGTGTGAACCTTATGCCACACTCAGTTGCCAAGCGAATGGGGATGACAGATTTCCAACCTACAAGGATTTCGCTGGTACTTGCTGATCGCTCAGTGCGACTTCCAGAGAGACTACTCGAAGATGTCCCAATCAAGATTGGGAATTGCTTGATCCAAACAGATTTCATCGTCCTGAAGTACGATGCTGAGCCTAAGGATCCTCTTATCCTAGACAGGCCATTCCTTGCAACTGCTGGAGCCTTGATTGACTGCAAGAATGGACAGATAGCTCTCAACATCGGTGATTTGGTGATGTCTTTTAACATGGAGAAGATGATGAAAAGGCCAACCATCGATGGGCAGACATTCTATGTGGACACCTTCAGTGACATAGCTGAAGAGTACTTCCTGGAGATGCACCCTGAGGATCCACTGGAGAGAGCATTGGTCTGTTCGGCCACTTCGGAGGTCCGTTAATGTGACGATACTACTGGATACTCGAAGATGCTTGATTCAGCATCACCGATATCGATCGATACCCCACTGGTATCGGTCGATACCCTACGGCCAGAAGGAGAGTTGGTCGACAGTTCTAAGCAAGCTGATGGGATTGGAGATTGGAGTGCATAGAACTCTCCTAAGGTGGAACTAAAGCCACTGCCAGCAAATCTGAGGTATAGTTTTCTTGGTCCTAATTCCACATACCCTGTAATCGTTAATGCTTTCTTGAACAACACAGAGAATGCCTTACTGCCGAGCAAGCTGCGCAAGTATCGCAAAGCTCTTGGATATTTTCTTGCTGACATTTCAGGTATAGCACCAGACTTGTGCATGCATCGGATTCACCTGGAGGATGAGTCAAAGTCTTCGATTGAGTGTCAGAGGAGGCTAAATCCGAACCTGAAGGAAGTGGTCAGGAAGGAAGTGATGAAGCTGTTGGAAGCAGGGATTATCTATGCCATCTCGGATAGTTCTTCGGTTAGACCAGTTCACGTTGTGCCAAAGAAAGGAGGCATAATTGTGGTGAAGGACGAGAAGGACGAGCTGATCCCTACAAGGAGAATCATTGGTCACAGGATGTGTATTGACTACATGAAGCTGAATGCGGCTACAAGGAAGGATCACTTCCCATTGCCATTCATTGACCAAATGCTGGAGAGGTTAGCGAGTCACCCATATTACTGTTTTCTCGATGGGTACTCAGGCTTTTTCCAGATTTCTATACATCCAGAGGACCGGGGAAAGACGACTTTTACAAGTCCCTATGGCACATTCGCCTACAGAAGAATGCCATTTGGATTATGTAACGCTCCAGCAACCTTTCAGCGATGCATGATGTCGATTTTCACAGACATGACAGAAGAGTTTATGGAGGAGTTCATGGATGACTTTTCAGTGTATGAATCGTCATTCAAGGATTGTCTGGATAACTTGTGCAAGGTGCTTCAGCGATGCGAGGAGAAGCATTTGGTTGTTAATTGGGAGAAGTGCCACTTCATGGTACAAGATTTCTAAGGCAGGGATCGAAGTTGACAAAGCTAAGATTCAGGTCATGACGAGCCTGCAACCTCCACGATATGTACCAGAGATTCGAAACTTCCTTGGTCATGCTGGGTTTTACAGGGGGTTCATCAAGGATTTCTCTAAGCTCGCACGTCCACTCACAACCCTTTTATGTAAGGAAGTCAAGTTTGATTTCACTTCTGATTGCCTTGTAGCCTTCGAGGAGATCAAGAAGGCATTGGTGAGTGCTCATGTAGTCCAACCATCTGATTGGAATTTACCTTTTGAGGTTATGTGTGATTCGAGTGATTTTGCTGTTAGAGTTGTGTTGGGTCAGAGGAAATATAAGAAGCTCCATGCTATTTAATACGCCAGCAGGACGTTGGATGATGCTCAGCGCAATTACAGCACAACTGAGAAGGAGTTACTTCAGTCGTTTTCTCTTTTGAGATGTAATTAAAGAAGTAGAATATGCCTTAGCCTACTTGATCGGGAGCAAGGTTATTGTTCACAGAGACCATGCTGCTCTCAAATACCTGCTGAAGAACAAGGACCTCAAGCCTCGTCTATGCCGATGGGTTCTTTTGCTACACGGGTTCGACATTGAGATCAAGGGCAAGAGAGGAGTTGAGAATGGCGTTGTTGACCACTTATTGCGACTAAAGGTCGATGAGGTCGTACCTATTGATGATTTCCTGCCAGAGGAAGGTATTTACTTCATTGAAGCTCAGCTTCAAGACCTTTGTCCCGAAAATCTGCAATTTTCACGAATGCAGACTTTAGGGATCGATCGATACTCTCCTAGTGTCGATCGATACCCGTCGCGATTTGGATATGTCTTGTCTGCAGAGCTCTTAAACTCTTATGATGTCTATTGATATGCTCAAATTAATACCCTAAACAGTACTAAAGAAGTTGCTGCAGTATATCAGGGGTCGAACACAAGAACTCAGAGAAATCACACAATAGATTAAATAGAATCGAATCAAGCTAAGCAATTAAGATTAAACAAAAAGCAGTAAGCAGTAAACTAGTTGTAATTCGATGGGAAAGAGATAGGTTCAGGGATATTTCTCAGGAAATCAATGAATGCAAAATAAACTAACTAATCAGGGTTCCGGTTGCGCACGGTTCTCGAACTCAAATCACTAAATTATAATCAACCAACTGTCGTTGCGAGAACTATCTAAATCTAAACTTCAGAATCCCAAATTTTTTTGCAAATCCCTAAGAATAAATCAGACTTAATTTCAAGTTTTATATGTTCACAAATCAATTAAACCAAATCTCTTTGCGAATAATCAATTTGCTCACCTAAAGTTCTATCAGGTAATTAATCGCACTGTCGTGCCTAATCAATTAACCTAAGGTCAAAGTTCCAGGTGATCAATCTAGAATTAGCTTTGATAACAACCTAAGGTGAAGAACTAATTCAGATTATGAACCGTAAATAACTAATCAATCCTAGCATTCAAAGAAACCCCTTATGAGAATCCCCAAACCTAACAAGAGATCTACTCAGACATGGAAATTGAATCAATAGACATGTTTGAATAAATACTCAATAGAAAATAAGAAAGAGTAACAAGATGTTTTGAGATCTGATCTCGGAAGAAGGGAGATTCAGACTTGTCTCTCTCACCAAGTTCTCTCTTAAACCAAAAAAAATAAAGCATAGCCTAAACAGGTGGCTGAAAACCTAATTATATAGCTAAAACACGTTCTGGGCCTTTTTGTAAATATTAAAGTCTTCTGGGCCAATTCTGCAATTCTTCAAGTCTTGGAAAACTCGCGGGTCGTGTCTTGCTGCGATGGGTATCGATCGATACTAGCCAGTATCGATCGATACCAAGGCTTCATATCGGGTTCTCAGCAACACGAACTTCTGCTTTTCTCCAAATGCTCCAGAAAGCTCCAATATCTCCAATAATGTTTCCAACGTGCTATGACCTGTAAAGGACTCTAAAAGACTCCAAAATACTATAAAGACTCTATAAAAAGGATTTATATCATGGCTTAAATAGGGTAAAAACCATGATATATCAACTCCCCCAGACTTAGACTTTGCTTGCCCTCAAGCAAATAGAAGCCTAAATCAGAGAAAGAGGTTTGAAAACGCGGAGACTCACCTGTTCATGAACCATCGAAATGACCCTCTTTCCAAGTGCCCAAATGTCACCTAATCAGCTTTTCATCTAACCACCATGTACTTCTCAGTAGACATTCACAGCTTTTCCAGACTCCACACATTATCCCACAGCTTTGTTCAAGTAAAACCATCATTGCCAGTTTCATCGCTGCAGCCAATGTTCAAGAACCTTCTAGATTCTTTACCATACGATATCATGACAAAGAACCACCCATTTTCACACTTTTTGGTTTTATTTCTCTCCCCAGACTTATTTCTTATTATGTTCCTTGCATTTACATATTAAGGTTTGAGACGCGAGTATTGATGGTGTTAGCCACGAATCCCCGGTTCTTCCCTCAAAAGTAATCAAAGGTGTAGGCGAATAATGGTATCACAGGAAATTTTCCTAACCTCGCTTTCACCTTTGTGTGATCATCTCCTCTGAAGTAGAATAATGGGATCCTTGGAAACTTTCCTAGCCCTCTACTCAGAAGAAAATTATTTCAATCTTTTATGCTCTTATTTATCAACTTATAACAGGGGGGAGAGATACCATAACTCTAAACACATGGGTTCCTTTATCAGATATGAATGATGAATCAAGCTCTAAAAACACCAACCACATCGATGAAGTGCAAAAATTGGCTCAGGCTTTAGAAGAACTCTGCTGGAAACATTGATGTTTTTTAGTCAACTGGTCAGTCCTTGGATTTTTCATTAGTCGATCTAGAACTGATCATGTAACACTGTGCACTCAAAAACAAAATCAAATCAATAGGTTCAAGCACATGATCATTATCTCCAACATGTTTTGACTCAATAAAACAATTTTGACTCGATAAAACGACTGACTCTAAGAAAAACAAACACAATGTCAGCAGACACCTCCCCCAGACTTGAACAACACTGTCCCCAGTGTTATCTAGCCTAGAGTAGGTAAAAGAAGACAAAAGACTAGAAGAAACGAAGAGAAACAAGAAGTTACCTTGCTGGAACATCGAGTATCGATCGACACACAGCCTAGTATCGATCGATACCAGGCTTAAATCAACTTGACGAACCAATCAATCGCGATTGGTGTCGATCGATACCAATGGGGTATCGATCGACGCTTAGGCGATTTCGAGTTGTTCCTTGTTCATCCTGACACAAAAACGAAAAATAACAGAAAAAAATACTTATATATATATACTCACCAGTGGGTTGCCTCCCACCAAGCGCTCGTTTAACGTCAATAGCTTGACTGTAACGCCATTCAGGCTGTTGGTGCATTATCCAAAGGCATTATCTGCCCTGTTGGAATCTCGACTTTCGCCCAATAGTGTTTCACCCTTTGTCCATTGACAGTGAATTCATCTCATGTTGGGCTAATCAGCACGACAGCTCCATGTGGTCTGACCTCCTTGATGGTGAAGGGACCTGACCAACGAGAACGTAGCTTACCAGGAAATAATTGCAAACGAGAATTATACAGAAGTACCTGGTCGTTCGGCGCGAAATGTCTGGAGATGATCTTCTTATCATGATAGGCCTTATTCCTCTCCTTGTACAGCTTGGAGTTCTCATAGGCGTGGTGCCTTATCTCATCCAACTCGTTCAGCTGGATCAATCTCCTCTCTGCAGCAGGCTTGATGTCAAAGTTCAGCAACTTTGTCGCCCATGCTGCCTTGTGCTCAATCTCCACTGGAAGGTGACATGCTTTCCCATACAGCAAGTGAAATGGTGTAGTACCCAGCGGTGTCTTGAAAGCAGTCCTGTAAGCCCATAGCGCATCATCCAACTTTGTAGACCAATCCTACCTAGAAGCACCCACTGTCTTTTCCAGAATCTCCTTGATTTGCCTGTTGGAGACTTCGACTTGCCCACTGGTTTGAGGGTGATATGGAGTAGCCACTCGATGGTTTACACCATACTTCTTTAGCAACCTCTCGAAAATCTTGTTGATAAAGTGAGAGCCACCATCACTTGTCATAATTCGAGGTACTCCAACGCGAGGAAAAATGATGGTCTTAAACAGCTTAAGAACCACCGCATAGTCATTTTTCTCACTAGCTATCGCTTCCACCCATTTGGACACATAGTCCACAGCAACCAGGATGTATCTTTTCTTTTGTGACGATGGAAAGGGACCCATAAAGTCGATGCCCCAGTAATCGAAAACTTCAACTTCAAGGATGAAATTTTGTGGCATCTCATGTCTCTTACTGATCTTCCCCCTCCTCTGACAAACATCACAATGTGAAACGAAGGTGTGAGCATCCTTAAACATGGTAGGCCACCAGAAACCTGCTTGAACAACCTTGGATACCGTCTTGAAAGTAGCAAAGTGACCAGCATACTCAGACCCATGGCAATGAAAAATAATAGCTGCCATCTCAGACTCTGCAACGCATCTTCTGTAGATACCATCTTAGCAATGCTTGTATAGGTAAGGTTCATCCCAGAAGAATCTCCTTATCTCGCGCATAAACTTCTTCCTTGCATATTTTGTGGGATACATTGGCTCAGTCTCTACAGCAAGGTAGTTGGCGATGTCTGCGTACCATGGACGTGCAGCACTAGAGTCAGCAGCTAGATAGACATCATAGGAGTTCAAGTGCTCTACGGACAAAACAGGTTCAGGTTGCGACGGGTATCGATCGATACTAGGTGAGTATCGATCGATACCAAAAGTCTGCATTCGTGAAAATTGCAAGTTTTCGGGATAAAGGTCTTGAAGCTGAGCTTCAATGAGGTAAACACCTTCCTCTGGCAAACAATCATCAATAGGGACGACCTCATCGACCTTTAGTCGCGATAAGTGGTCAACAACGCCATTTTCAACTCCTTTCTTGTCCTTGATCTCGATGTCAAAATCTTGGAGCAAAAGAACCCATCGGCATAGACGAGGCTTGAGGTCCTTGTTCTTCAGCAGGTATTTGAGAGCAGCATGGTCTGTGTGAACAATGACCTTGCCCCCAATCAAGTAGGACCGGAGTTTCTCAAATGAGAAAACGACTGCAAGCAACTCCTTCTCAGTGGTGCTGTAATTTCACTAAGCATCATCCAACGTTCTGCTGGCATAATAAATAACATGGAGTTTCTTGTCTTTCCTCTGACACAACACAGCTCCAACAGCAAAATCACTAGCATCACACATAACCTCAAAAGGCAAGCTCCAATCAGGTGGTTGGACTACAGGAGCACTCACCAATGCCTTCTTGATTTCCTCGAAGGCTACAAGGCAATCAGATGTGAAATCAAACTTGACTTCCTTACATAACAGAGCTGTGAGTGGATGTGCAAGCTTAGAGAAAACTTTGATGAACCTCCTGTAAAACCCAGCATGACCAAGGAAGCTTCGTATCTCAGGAACAGATCGTGGAGGTTGCAAGCTTGTCATGACTTGAATCTTAGCCTTGTTGACTTCGATCCTTGCCTTAGAAACCTTGTGCCCAAGAACAATACCATCTTGTACCATGAAGTGGCACTTCTCCCAATTAAGAACCAAGTGCTTCTTCTCGCATCGCTGAAGCACTTTGCACAAGTTATCCAGACAGTCCTTGAATAAAGATCCATACACATAAAAATCATCCATGAAGACCTCCATAAACTCCTCAGTCATATCTGTGAAAATCGACATCATGCATCGCTGAAAGGTCGCTGGAGCGTTACATAATCCAAATGGCATTCTTCTGTAGGCGAATGTGCCATAGGGACATGTAAAGGTCGTCTTTCCCTGGTCCTCTGGATGTATAGGAATCTGGAAAAAGCCTGAGTACCCATCGAGAAAGCAGTAGTATGGGTGACTCGCTAACCTCTCCAGCATCTGGTCAATGAATGGCAATGGGAAGTGATCCTTCCGTGTAGCCGCATTAAGCTTCCTGTAGTCAATGCACATCCTGTGACCAGTGATTGTCCTTGTAGGGATCAGCTCGTCCTTCTCGTTCTTCACCACAGTTATGCCTCCTTTCTTAGGCACAACGTGAACTGGACTAACCCAAGAACTATCCGAGATGGCATAGATAATCCCTGCTTCCAACAGTTTCATCACTTCCTTCCTGACCACTTCCTTCAGGTTCAGATTCAGCCTCCTCTGACACTCAATCGAAGACTTTGACTCGTCCTCCAGGTGAATCCGATGCATGCACAAGTCTGGTGCTATACCTGAAATGTCAGCAAGAGAATAGCCAAGAGCTTTGCGGTACTTGCGCAGCTTGCTCAGCATTAAAGCAACCTCTGTGGTATTCAATGAAGCGTTAAGGATTACTGGGTATGTGGAATTAGGACCAAGAAAACTATATCTCATATTCGCTGGAAGTGGCTTTAGTTCCACCTTAGGAGCATTCTCTATACTCCAATCTCCAAACCCAGCAGCTTGCTTAGAACCATCGACCAACTCTCCTTCTGGCCGTAGGGTATCGATCGATACCAGAGGTGTATCGATCGATACTGGTGATGCTGAATCAAGCATCTTTGAGTATCCAGTAGTATTGTCACATGAACGGACCTCCGAAGTGGCCGAACAAACCAATGCTCTCTCCAGTGGATCCTCAGGGTGCATCTCCAGAAAGTACTCTTCAGCTATGTCACTGAAGGTGTCCACATAGAATGTCTGCCCATCGATGGTTGGCCTTTTCATCATCTTTTCCATGTTAAAGGAAATCACCAAGTCACCGATGTTGAGAGTGATCTGTCCATTCCTGCAGTCAATTAAGGCTCCAGCAGTTGCAAGGAATGGCCTGCCCAGGATAAGAGGATCCTTAGGCTCAGCATCGTACTTTAGGACGATGAAATCTGTTGGGATCAAGCAATTCCCTATCTTGATTGGGACATCTTCAAGTAGTCCCTCTGGAAGTCGCATTGAGCGGTCAGCAAGTACCAGCGAAATCCTTGTAGACTGGAAATCTGTCATCCGCATTCGCTTGGCAACTGAGTGTGGCATAAGGTTCACACTCGACCTAATATCGCAGAGAGCTCGCTCAAATCTTTCTGTAAAGATAGTGCAATCCAAAACAAAACTACATGGGTCTGGTAGCTTCTTAGGAATTTTGTTGAGCAGGATCGCACTGCACTCAGCTGTGATCATCATGACACCTTCCTCTAGGTTCACATTGCTAGAGACCATCTTCTTCACATATCTCCTGAAAGCTGGAGAAGTCTTAATAGCATCAACAAAAGGAAGCTCCACAACCAACTTATCCAGCATAGCCTTGCATCTGGCATCTTCCCATTCCTTCCTTGTCAGCTTAGGAAGTATATGATAAGGTGCCTTGGGTGTATACACCCTCTCCTTGACAATCTCGGGTTCCTTCTCTGGCTGTGTCTCAGCATCGATCGATACTTCAGGGGTATCGATCGATACACGGGATTTTGGATCCACTCGGGCAGATGTCTGGACTGGTGCCGATCGACACTGGCTTGTATCGATCGATACATGTGGATTCTCAGAATCCCAATCGTCATCTCCAGCAAGATCGACGAGATTTCCTGCAATTGGGCTGTTCTTCACTCCTGTAAACACCTCTTTTCCACTCCTCAAGGTGATGGTGTTGATGTGTGCCCTTGGATTCTCAGTTTTCCCTGGAATAAAACCTTCATGTCTCTTTACAGCTGCTGCTGTCTGAGCCACCTGAGTTTCCAGCTTCTTATGGGAATGGCTTCAATTTTCCCATTCAGATCGATGTACAGAGAGTCAAACTTCCCATTGAAATCCACTTGCAACTTCTGCTGTCCCAGAAGAATCTGTTCCATCATGGATTCCATCTTATTATCTGTGGACTTAGGAGATGCTGGTTGGTACGAAGAGTTCCCATAATTGCGAGTGAAATCGCTGCTCTTAAGTGGTTTCTGAGTAAATTGCTTCGCTCCGAAACTAGATTGGTTCTCCTCTAACTTGTACCCACCTTGCTGATTGTTGTTGTTGAAGTTTCGGTTGTTGTTGTACCCAAATCGCTGACCCTGAAAACTAGAACCACCAACGTAGTTAACATCCTCTTCTTCTTCTTCCACATTAGCGACCTCATCAGCAAAGTGCACAAATTTCTTTGATTTCCCGATCAGGAAATCCAGTTTGGCCTGCACGTCAGCAATCTGCGACCCATCAATTCCTCCAGCTTTCTTTTTCCTCTCGAAATCAGCATTTTTGGTGCTACTACTAGAAGCCAAGTTCTCGATCAGCACAACCGCATCATCCGGATACCTGGTGAAGAAGTTCCCATTACTTGCAGCATCCATACCCATCTGGTATCTCCAATCAACCCCTCTGTAGAAAGTGCCCAGCAGCTGCACCTGAGTGAACCCATGGTACGGACAATCTCTCTGATAAGACTTGAAACGAATCCATGAAGCTTTGAATGCATCTGTCGGACCCTGAGCGAACTGAGAGATCTTGTTCCTGAGCTCCTCGGATCTTGCATCATCATACAAATTTATCAGGAACACATTCTTCGTCTCATCCCATGTAGTTAGCGAATCAGGAGCTAGCTGCTTCAGCCAATAAGCAGCATCCCCACCAAGAGAGTACGGGAAGAGTTTGCAGAAAAGGAACTCATTGGGCACTCCAATATACTTCATACCAGTGAACAAGTCCTCGAACCTTTCGATATGATTCATGGGATGCTCATGAGGAAGGCCATGGAATGGGTTCTGACTTATAAGAGCGTAATACGCAGGCTTCAGCTTGAAGTCATTCCTCTGAAAACTTGGGATGCGATTCGCAGCTCGATTGGCATAGAACTGATCAGGCCTGTTGTGCTCTCCAAGTGTTCTAGCTCGATCACCTGCAGCATTCCCAACGTTGGCGCGCCCAGCTGGCGCGACAATCTCAACAACAGCAGCAGGGACAACGACGTTTCCAGCTTCATCAAGTCG
>PKML01041177.1:89944-177660 GCA_002933935.1 Eutrema yunnanense | reverse complement strand
GCACTGTCGTGCCTAATCAATTATCCTAAGGTCTAAGTTCCAGGTGATCAATCTAGAATTAGCTTTGAGAACAACCTAAGGTGAAGAACTAATTCAGATTATGAACCCTAAATAACTAATCAATCCTAGCATTCAAAGAAACCCCTTATGAGAATCCCCAAACCTAACAAGAGATCTACTCAGACATGGAAATTGAATCAATAGACATGTTTGAATAAATACTCAATAGAAAATAAGAAAGAGTAACAAGATGTTTTGAGATCTGATCTCGGACGAAGGGAGAATCAGACTTGTCTCTCTCACCAAGTTCTCTCTTAAACCAAAACAAAATAAAGCATAGCCTAAACAGGTGGCTGAAAACCTAATTATATAGCTAAAACACGTTATGGGCCTTCTTGTAAATATTAAAGTCTTCTGGGCCAATTCTGCGATTCTTCAAGTCTTGGAAAACTCGCGGGTCGTGTCTTGCTGCGATGGGTATCGATCGATACTAGCCAGTATCGATCGATACCAAGGCTTCATATCGGGTTCTCAGCAACACGAACTTCTGCTTTGCTCCAAATGCTCCAGAAAGCTCAAATATCTCCAATAATATTCCCAACGTGCTATGACCTGTAAAGGACTCTAAAAGACTCCAAAATACTATAAAGACTCTATAAAAAGGACTTATATCATGGCTTAAATAGGGTAAAAACCATGATATTTCATATATCTCGCTGCACGTCCATGGTACGCCGACATTGCCAACTACCTTGCTGTAGAGACTGAGCCAAAGCATCCCACAAAGTATGCGAGGAAGAAGTTTATGCGCGAGATGGGGAGGTTCTTCTGGGATGAGCCTTACCTATACAAGCACTGATCAAATGGTATCTACAGAAGATGCGTTGAAGAGTCTGAGGTGCCAGCGATTCTTTTTCATTGCCATGGTTCTGAGTATGCTGGTCACTTTGCTACTTTCAAGACGGTGTCCAAGGTTCTTCAAGCAGGCTTCTGGTGGCCTACTATGTTCAAGGATGCTCATGCCTATATCTCACAGTGTGATATCTGTCATAGGAGAGGAAAGATCAGCAAGAGACATGAGATGCCACATAATTTCATCTTTGAGGTTGAAGTTTTCGATTGTTGGGGCATCGATTTTATGGGTCCCTTTCCCTCATCATACGAGAACAGGTACATCCTGGTTGCTGTGGACTATGTGTCTAAATGGGTGGAGGCGATTGCTAGCCGAACCAATGATTCTTCGGTGGTCGTTAAGCTGTTTAAGACCATCATTTTCCCTCGCTTTGGAGTACCTCGAATTGTGATAAGTGATGGTGGTTCTCACTTTATCAACAAGATTTTCGAGAGGTTGCTACAGAAATATGGTGTAAATCATCGCGTAGTTACTCCATATCACCCTCATACCAGTGGGCAAGTCGAGGTCTCCAACAGGCAAATCGAGGAAATTTTGGAAAATACAGTGGGTGCTTCTAGGAAGGATTGGTCTAAGAAGCTTGATGACGCGTTATGGGCTTATAGGACTGCTTTCAAGACACCACTGGGCACTACACCATTTCACTTGCTGTATGGGAAAGCATGTCACCTTCCAGTGGAGATCGAGCACAAGGCAGCGTGAGGGACGAAGTTGCGTAACTTTGACATCAAGCCTGCTGCTGAGAGGAGATTGATTCAGCTGAACGAGTTGGATGAGATTAGGCACCATGCCTACGAGAACTCGAAGCTGTACAAGGAGAGAACTAAGGCCTATCATGATAAGAAGATCATCTCCAGGCATTTCGAACCGAACGACCATGTACTTCTATATAACTCTCGTTTGCAATTATTTCCTGGTAAACTGCGTTTTTGTTGGTCAGGTCCCTTCACCATCAAGGAAGTCAGACCACATGGTGCTATCGTGCTGATTAGTCCTACAGGCGATGAGTTTACTGTCAATGGACAGAGGGTGAAACACTATTGGGCGAAAGCCGAAATTCCAACAGGGCAGATAATGACTTTGGAAGATGCACCCACAGCCTGAATGGCGTTACAATCAAGCTAATGACGTTAAACGAGCGCTTGGTGGGAGGCAACCCACTGGTGAGTCTGCTTTTGATTCTTTTTCTTTTTCTTTTTCATTTTGTGTTTGTGTCAGGATAAACAAGGAGCAAAACTCGAAATCGCCTGAGTATCGATCGATACCATATTGGTATCGGTCGACACCATTCGCGAATGAGACGGTTCATCATATCGATTTAAGCCTGGTATCAATCGATACCAGGCCGTGTGTCGATCGATACCAGATGTTCCAACACGGTAACTTCTTGTTTTTCTTAATTCTATTCTGCTATTTTGTTTTCTTTTACCTACTCTAGGCTAGATAACACTAGGGATAGTGTTGTTTAAGTCTGGGAGAGGTATCTGCTGACATTGTGTTTGTTTTTCTTAGAGTCAGTTGTTTTATCGAGTCAAAACTTGTTGGAGATGATGATCATGTGCTTGAATTGTTGTTTTGATTTTGTTTTTGAGTGACCAGTGTTGCAGGATCAGCTCTAGATCGACTAATGAAAAATACAAGGACTGACCAGTTGACTAGAAAACATCCATGTCTCCAGTAGAGTTCTTCTGATGCCTGAGCCAAATTTTTGCACTTCATCGATGTGGTTAGTGCTTACAGAGCTTGATTCATCATTCATATCTGACAAAAGAACCCATATGTTTAAAGTAATGGTATCTCTCTCCCCTGTTATAAGTTGATAAATAAGAGCATAAAATATGAAATGATTTTCTTATGAGTAGAGGGCTAGGAAAATTTCCAGCGATCCCATTATTCTACTTAAGAGGGAATGATCACACAAAGGTTGAAAGCAAGGTTAGGAAAATTTCTCGTGATACCACTATTCGCCTAAACCTTTGATACATAGAGAGGGAAGAAACGGGGATTCGGTGGCAAACACCATCAATACTCGCGTCTCAGACCTTGATGTGTATATCCAAATCTAAAAAAAAAAAAGAGAACATAATAAGAAATAAGTCTGGGGAGAGAAAGTGATACAAAAAGTGTGAAATTGGATGGTTTCTTGTCATGATATTGTATGGTAAAGAATCTAGAAGGTTCTTGAACATTGGCTGCAGCGATGAAATTGGTGATGAAGGTTTTATATGAACAATGCTGCGAGATAATGTGTGGAGTCTGGAAAAGCTGCGAATGTCTATGGAGAAGTACATGGTGGTTAGATCAAAAGCTGGTTAGGTGACATTTGGGTGCTTGGGAAAATGATCTTTGCGATGGTTCATGAATAGGTGAGTCTACGTGTTTTCAAACCTCTTTCTCTGGTTTAGTCTTCTATTTGCTTGAGGACAAACAAAGGCTAAGTCTGGGGGAGTTGATATATCATGGTTTTTACCCCTTTTAAGCCATGATATAAGTCCGTTTTATAGAGTCTTTCTAGTATTTTGGAGTCTTTTACAGGTTTTAGCACGTTTGGAGCATAATTGGAGATACTGGAGCTTTTTGGAGCATTCTGGAGTAAAGTAGAAGTTCGTGTTGCTGAGTACCAGATTTCACGATCAGTGTCGATCGATACTGCCTAGTATCGATCGATACCTCTCCACAGCAAGACACGAGCCGCGACTTATGAAGAGTTGAAGAATTGCAACTTGGTTTAGAAGACTTTAATATCTACAAGAAAGCCCAAAACGTGATTTAGGTTATTTAATAGGATTTTACAGCCACTTTGTTGGCTACGCTTATTTTATTCTGGATTTTGTGAGAGAGCTTTTGAAGGGAGACAAGTCTGAAACTCTGTTCGTCGAGAGAAGATTTTGAACCCTTTTGTTACTCTTTCTTATTTTCTATTGAGTATTTATTCAAACATGCTTATTGATTCAATTTCCATGTCTGAGTAGATCTCTTGTTAGGTTTAGGGATTCTCATAAGGGATTTCTTTGAATGCTAGGTTGATTAATTATTTAGGGTTCACAATCTGAATTAGTTCTTCGCCTTAGGTTGTTCTCAAAGCTAATTCTGGATTGATCACCTAGAACTTAGATCTTAGGATAATTGATTAGGCACGACAGTGCGATTAATTACCTGATAGAACTTAGGGTGAGCAAATTGATTATTCGCAAAGAGATTTGGTTTAATTGATTTGTGAACATATCAAATTTGAAATTAAGGCTGATTTATTCTTAGGAATTTGCAAAGAAATTTGGGATTCTGAAGTTTAGATTTAGATAGTTTTCGCAACGACAGTTGGTTAATTATACTCTAGTGATTTTAGTTCGAGAACCATGCGCAACCTGAACCCTGATTAGTTTATTTGCATTCATTGATTTCCTGAGAAATATCCCTGAACCTATCTCTTTCCCATCGATTTACAACTCGTTTACTGTTTATTGCTTTTTGTTTAACCTGAATTGCTTAGCTTGATTTGATACTATACAATCTATTGTGCGATTTCTCTGAGTTCTTGTGTTCGACCCCTGATATACTGCAGCAACTGCTTTAATACTTTTTAGGGTATTAATTTGAGCATATCAGCACACCATATTCTCGATAGCGAACGTGGGGAGTGTCCTCAAAGGCCTGCTTGTCACCCTTCAATTACCTTTCACCGACGACCCGCGCTATGCTTGATATGCTTGTATCGTCGCGAAAAACTTGGTGAAGGTGAAACACGACGTGCCTCCAATCCAATTTTATTTGAAAGCTGGTTGTCTCTACTTTGTTGTGTCCTAATTTGGGGAT
This sequence comes from Eutrema yunnanense, assembly GCA_002933935.1. Lineage (NCBI taxonomy): Eukaryota > Viridiplantae > Streptophyta > Magnoliopsida > Brassicales > Brassicaceae > Eutrema > Eutrema yunnanense. Next base: position 172,934 of record PKML01041177.1, on the reverse strand, counting down.
GATCAGACGGTGAAAATGTCTCCATTAGCTGCAAGACTTCTTGACGGTCCAAGTTTATCCAAAAACATATTTTTGATCTGAAATGCACTCTTTTATTCCGAGTTACCTGAAACGTCTTTCAAATCTCTAACATATGAAAATCACTTGAAAACCTTTGAAAACAGAGTTAAAATACATGCAAAGAATATGAAAGTGATCCATAAAAATGGTCAAAAATTGGTGTTATCACTGACTACAAAAATGGGCCGAGCTATGACAAGACCGTTCAAGCCATCAACACCATTTCAGATTCTACACAAATTTTGGAAATGAATGAGCTAATTTCTAAATTTCTTAAGGAGCAGTAAAGAATTGTTCAAGCTCATGAAGACTCTACAGCCACTAATGATGGGATTTATCAAGGAAACTTTGGTGATTTTTCAGAAAATAAGCAAAGAGACGTAAACTACGTAAGTGTGCAAAACCAGAATTTCGGTAATAGGAGTTTGTTTAGCCCGAGCTACAAACCTCAAGATCGCTTCTACACCAACCAGAACGTGACTCAAGGGACTCATTTCAAGACTCAACAAAAAATATTCTCAAGGTTTTCAAAGGAGTTCATACCAACCGAGACAACAATTCCCACATGTAGGTTCTCAAACCGTAGCACCCATGGAGTGGGAAATAAGTAACTTTGAATCTATGATATATGGATAAATCAAAGATCTGAGGAAAAGTAATAAGGAGTTCTACCAGATGATGGATGCTTTACATCACGACATCAAAAACAAGCTTGATTCACTTTCTTCTCATGTGAAACAACTCAATCTCCAAGTAGCGCATATCGCGGGTTCTCTCAAGAAACCAGTTGGAGTCATACCAGGACAAGCTAAGGTGAATCCAAGGAAATAACATGTTGCTACCAACACATTTAGGAGTGGTACCCAGTTAGATGAAGTGGAAAGACAGAAAGAAAACGAGAAGGAACCGCTAACCGTTGAGGTGATCGAGAATGAAGAACAAGGGGCCAAAACCGATGTTGTCCAAGAAACTATTGAAGAAGACGTGCCTCCACCTCTTTTTTCACGTGTCTACAAGCCTCAATTACCCTTTCAAGTGCCCAATAGAGACCAAAGAAGGAGAAAGAACAAGCAAAGCTCAAAGACCTTGTAAGCCAGCTAACTGTAAGGTTTCCATTTGTTGACGCTTATATAACCGTAAGGTTCTCTCTGTGACTTGGGGTTTAGTGTTAATTTGATGCCATACATTATGGAAAAGCGTCTCGGCATTACAAACTTCAAGCCCACAAAAATTTAATTGGTGTTCGCGGATCGTTTAGTCAAACGCCCCGTTGGAGTTGTTCTCGATATACAAGTCATGATCAGGAACTGCTTAATCCCAACTGACTTTGTTGTGCTTGAATTGGATCAAGATCCTAGAGATCCTTTTATCCTTGGACGTCCCTTTCTAGCCACTGATGGTGCCATCATCGATGTCAAAGGAGGAAAGATTGACCTTAATTTAGGTGATCTCGTCATGAAGTCTGAGATAGACAAATCCCTATAAAACCCGATGATTGATGGACACTCTTTTCAAGTGGATCTTTCGAGTGAATCTTCTGAAGAAATCTTTGAAGAACTCATCTTAAATGATCCTTTAGAAGTCGCGCTAACACAGATGAAGGAAGATTATGGGTAATTAATAGAAGCCGCACAACGCTCCGCCGAAGCAATGGATTCGACGGATGCTTATGACAAGTTTGTCGCCTATTTCGATTCAGAGAATGAAGACGAGGAAGCTGCGCCACCTAAGCCCATCCCTAAGGCATTAAGTGGTCCTTGGAGTGAGCTAAAATCCCCTAAGGTCGAACTCAAGGAGCTTCCCGTTGGGCTAAGTGATACATCATGGTTTTTACCCCTTTTAGGCCATGATATAAGTACGTTTTATATAGTCTTTCTAGTATTTTGGAGTCTTTTACAGGTTTTAGCATGTTTGGAGCATAATTGGAGATATTGGAGCTTTTAGGAGCATTCTGGAGTGAAATGGAATTGAAGCGACTAAGTACCCGATTTGAAGTCAAGAGTGTCGATCGATACCCCCTGGTATCGATCGACATCCATTGAAGCAGATACGAGTCGTGACTTTCACAAGTCTTGAAGAATTGCAGAACTGCCCCAAAAGTCTTTAATAATTACAATAAGCCCCAAAACGTGTTTTAGCTTTATAATTAGGTTTTTCAGCCACTTTGATGGCTAAGCATTCATTACTCTTGATTCTACTTTCATTTTTGGAGAGACAACTCTGAACTACTGCATTCTATTGTTTTCTTTGATGATCTATTCAATCATGTTGTTTTCATTCTCCATGTCTGAGTAGATCCACTTTAGGTTCAAGGTTCTCATAAGGGTTTTCTCTGAATGCTAGGTTGATTAGTTGATTAGGATTCACCATCTGAATTAGTTCTTTGCTTTAGGTTGTGTTCAAAGCTTGTTCTAGATTAGCTACCTAGAACTAGATCTTAGGATAATTGCTTAGGCGCGAGAGTGCGATTAATTACCTGATAGAACCTAAGGTGAGCAAAATAACTATTCGCAAAGAGATTTGGTTTAGTTGTTTTGTGAACAAATCAAACTTGATTTAGACTTTAGGATTCGCAAAGAGATTTAGAATTCCTAGGATTTAGATTTAGATAGTTTTCGCAACGAGAGTTGGTTAATTATATATTAGTGATTTGAGTTCAAGAACCGCACAAAATCTGAATCATGTTAGTTAGTTTATCTGCATTCGTTGATTTCCTGAGAAATACCCTCAACCTATCTTTCTCCCAATCGAATTACAACTTGTTTAGTTTACGCATTGTTTTCAATTACATCTATTGGTTTAGTTTAATTCGAATATATATAGTCTATTGTGTGATTTCTGTGAGTCCTTGTGTTCGACCCCTACATATACTGCAACAATTGCTTAATACTTTTAAGGTATTAATTTGAGCATATCAAATTTGGCGCCGTTGTCGGGGACTCAATTTCGCCATTAGATTTTAGCTTAGAATTTCGTCTAAATCGTTGAGTGTCGATCGACACCCTAGTGGTATCGGTCGATACCCGTCGTGAATTTCAGTTACTTACGTTCTTGACTTTTGTGTTTCAGGTGCATGCCTCTTCGTGAAACCAGAAAGAAAAGAACACTCCGCTAGTTGATCTTTCAAACGAGCAGCTAGCACAGTTGGAACTTACAAACAAGAAAACAAAGAAACCAGCAGAGATGAACAATCCAATGATTTTGATTCAGGATGCTGCAGGAGCTTTGAGAGACCAAGAGGGTCAATTGTACAATGAGAGAGGGCATCGACTTGATGAAGCTGGAAATATCATTGTCCCTGCAATTGCTGTGAATGCTGTGATTAATCGCGGTAGAACGATTGGTGAATACAACATGCCTGATCAGTTTTATGCCAATCGATCAGCGATTCGCCCTCCACCATTTTAGAAGAATGACTTTGAGCTGAAACCTGCATACTACACTCTGGTGGGTCATCATCTTTTTCATGGTCTTTCTCATGAACACCCTATGGATCACATTGAGAGGTTTGAGGATTTGGTTACAAGCATCAAGTGCCATGGAGTATCCTATGATTACCTTTTCTACAAGCTCTTCCCATAATCTCTTGGTGGAGATGCCACTTACTGGCTGAAGCAGTTAACAGCTGGGTCACTGACTACTTGGGATGAGATCAAGACTGCGTTCCTTGATAATTTCTATGATGATGCGAGATCCGAAGAGCTTAGGAACAAGATTTCTCAGTTTTTTCAGGGTCCGACAGAGGCACTCAAAGCTGCTTGGATTCGTTTCAGGTCATATCAGAGAGACTGTCCGCACCATGGGTTCACTCAGGTTCAGCTGCTGGGTACTTTCTACAGAGGGATCGATTGGAGGTATCAGATGTCCTTAGACGTTGCAAGTAATGGGAATTTCAACACAAGGTATCCCGACGATGCTTATGTGTCGATTGAGAACTTGGCATCTAGCAATCGTACCAAGAATGTAGACATGGAGCGCAAGAAGCAAGCTGGTAACTTGGATAGCAATCGAATCACAGAGGTGAATGATAAGTTGGATTTAATGCACAATCTGTTGATGGGAAAGACCCAAAAAGCGGTCCACTTTGCTGCTGAAGATGAAGTGGAGAACGTTAACTATATCTTCAACAATGACCCATTTTTAACAATCGAAAAATATATTGGAAAAAACAGAATTTTCAAACCTCATAATACAGATAAAACTGTGATATTGTTTCAAAGAATTTTGGAAATAACAGAATCAATGTCCTTCAAACATAAGGTCATTCCTCCAAGTGATTTTGGACTCATCCTGCTTATTCCACTTTTAAAATCCATAAGGTCATTCCTCCAAGTGATTGGGAATATGATCTTAATGAAAGTCTGAAAATTCTCTCGTGTCTCAATGTCCCTTTCAATTATTGGGACTATTGTTAGGCTTGGTACAATTCCTTCTTGATTCAATCTCCAAAACATAAACACACGTGGTTAATATTGTTTTGATACCACTTGTGATTCATCCAAATCTCTATATTGGTTCATACCGTGGTGAAACTACTTTGGTTTTCTCACCAAAATTTTCAAGCCTAACATACAAAAATATTTCCAAATCTTCAAAACAACTTTCATTCCATCAGAAAATGAAAATAAATTTCCTCCATTTGCCCTCCTTTTCCATTCTAAATTTCATTTTCCTTGGATCTTTTTTTGGATTCTCGAGTTTTTACATGATCCAATTCCAATCATCCGGAGAAAGTTCAGAGTAAAATGGTGGGATAAATTCAAAATTCTCTCAAACCTTTATCCATCCAATATACAAGATTGGATAAAGATCCAAAATCCAAACTCATCCATTGCCATAACCCAAACACCAAACCAAACTCTAAACGAAACACCGGAAACAACCTTTTTATTATCCCAAAAATCAAAGATGTTATCAATGTTGGCAGCAACTAAGTCAGAAGAAGAAATTAAGGAAATTTCTTTACTATGTATGCCTTCGATCACGAACTCTATTTCTCAAGCCTCATGAAATGGATCAGATTCTAATGTCCCAGATATCAATGAAGAAATATTTGGAAACAGTGGAATGTGACTTCTCGCCACCAAAAATAATACAAATTTCGACAAAATCATTGTTACGAATCTTTACGGTATCTATAAATCTTTACGGTATCTATAAATCTTTTGATACGATCTACTACGAAAAAGACGATAAAAACCACACATCGAAGAATGCATATTTTGAGTGTTGTTTCATGTAACCTAGTGCCGTTTCATGTAGCCATAATGAAACTTTGGTAATGGAGACAATCTTTTCATGTAGCCATAATGAAACTTTGGTAATGGAGACAATCTTTTTTTAGTGGAATTATCCAAGATGTGCCACTATTTTATGTATTATTATTATTTTTATCACTTGTATTTTTGTAAATCTCCTATATAAAGGAGTGTATGTTTGGTTGTAATCTCCCAGCTCTCATTCTCCTTTTTTGGTTTTGAAGAATATAACTAGTTTGATTTGGTTTGATACTAGCAATTTTGAAGAATATCTAATTATCAGATTAGATGCTCAATTCTACGGTCCCTTTTTCTCCATTTTTAATTTTGAGGAAAATGGTAGAGAACAAGGAAAAATGGTAGGTAGGATGGACTTATCATCATTCTGAATGGAAAAAAGATAAGGAGGAATGTGATTTGCAATTTATTTTGTGTCATGGAATTTAAATTTTTGTTTTTAGTACATTCAGTTACTTCATTTTATCCAAAAAGAATAAATATTTTTTGTGTAAATCAAATACTTTACAAAAAAAATTAGAGTAATAGCAATATATAGTAATGAATAATTAAAATTAAGTGGTGTACGTTGACCATTTTTCAACAATGTTTAAGCAAATGTTATTATTCTTTTAACCCTCACATTACTTCACTAGCAATCATTTTTGCCAATTTTTCATGCTGGAAAATCACATCCCAATCGATCTCAATTACTTCGGCAGAACAATCTCAACCGATCTCTAAGCACTGCCAATTATCTTATTTTTCTTATATGCTTTTTTTTTGCATTTAATCCCCCGATGTGTTAATTCACTGATATGATCATGGACGTGAAGGCTTTGGATGAGGTTCAAGAAGACGCAATGGTCATCCCGACAGGCCCTATCACCCGGTCTAAGGCACGTAAGCTAGCGGGAGCGGTGCAGAGCTTACTTACGGATTCCCGGATCGAGGAAGATCAACTTAGGCAACCCGTCCTCACCTCACTATATTCGAATTCTTCTTGATGTTTGGCCATTTGTGTAATTTGCGTTGTACTCTTTTTCCTGTATACGGTTTTGTCCCAATGCGTTTTCCGTATAGAGGTTTTAACGAGGCAGCCGTGTAACACCCGTGTCCCGCAATTCTGCCAAACGACCATCCAAACGAGGAAATCTGGATAAGGCAGATTTGATTCTTGCCGAGAAAGAATGGGAAAAATTAAAGGGGTTCATGAGGGAAAGTTGGAAATTGGCTAAGGGAATCCGAATGTTGAGAAAATGCTAAGTGATTCGGGGGAAATCATGTTTTAGCCGATGAACTTTATCAAAAATGTAACCGTTTACATTTTAGCCGAATAAAAATGTATCCGTTTATACTTTAGCCGATAAATCTGAATAAAAATGTAATCGTTTACATTTTAGCCGAGGAAATTCAATCAGATCGGGTGATTTCCAAACTGATTAAGTTTTAGCCGAGCTAAAAATCAGCTGGCCGTAAATTTCGAGAATTTAGCCGAGCTAAATTCAGCTGGCCGAATTTTTAGGGACTTGGTCGGATTTCGGACAAGACTGGTGAATAATTATCGGGGAGATTATTTATCGGGGGAAATTAATTATCGGGAGGATTAATTTTCCCGGGGAAGTTTTTCAGATCCGCGTGAACGGTTATCGGCTAAGCGTATTTTTGGTATACGCGGAAACGGTTTTAGCCGAGAGACTTTATAAAAAATGTAACCGCATTACATTTTTAGCCGAGAAAATATATAATATATATATGCGGTAGTTTAGAACGGTTTCTGGGGGAAAAGACGCGCGTGTAGAGCGGTTATGCCTTTTAGCCGATCAAAATAACCGCGGAACAGTTATTTGCGGACAAAAAGGGGATTCGATCTATTTTAATTAAAATCTGGGTTCATTTTCTCCCTTTTGCGCAACCAAAGAACTTAGAAAGATCGAGGGGAATTATCTGAGAGAACTATCGAGGGAAATTTGATTATTTCCGAGGGAATCCGATTCATCCGAGGGAATCCGATTCATCCGAGGGAAATTCTATTCGAGGGAATCCGATTTTAGCCGAGGGAGAATTCAGTTTATCCGGGGAAAGTTGATCGTGAAGAGTTTTAGCCGAGGGAGAATTCAGTTTATCCGAGGAAAGTTGATCGCGAAGAGTTTTAGCCGAGAGAAAATATATTCCGGGTCCGAGGAAGAAATTCTAGCCGAGAGAAGGGGATTTTCTGTTCGACCCGAATCGAATCCGAAGGAAATGAAGGTGAGTTCGTGACCGTGGCCTTAAGTCTGATCGTTTCTTGAGTAGATGGTATTCTGTTTGTCTGATGAATACGATGTTTATCATATATTCATGTTCTATTGGCTATCCGTGGGATTATGTACATTATTGGCGAACTAGACTGAGTTTTAGCCGGTGAATGTATATAATCTCTTGGCTAGGTTCTGGTTTCTGATAAGCATCTGATTGATTCTAGTCTATTCTTGTTGCGATTTCATGCTTTGGCTAAGTCAGACGGGATGACCGTTCTCACTAAGCATTTCTGTTGCTTATGCCTCCTTTTTGGATGAAGATTCTGATTGTAGCCGAGACGGTATATATGATGGTTGATCAGTTCGCGGGACAAAGGCTGGGAATGGGCGGATGGTTAGGATTTGTGTTCGGTCTAGTTTACATTTTGTGATAGCTTATGTGCAAACTTAACAAATGTGCTAGAACCTCATTTGTATTAATTCTAGTAAACGGATTTAATTCAAGTTTTCTGTATTAATCTATTTATGTTCGGAAATGACTAAGTCTGAATGAACTAGAACGTGCAAAAATTAAAAATCTGGTATATTCTAATCCGGCTAAAATCGTTAAGTGTTGGCTAAATTTAAAAAAATCAGATTAGGGTCTTACAAGTTGGTATCAGAGCGCGGTCGGTTCTAGGACAGAGTCTAGCATAAGTGGGTTAGTGGGAATACCATCCTTCTAGCGCCTTGTCTTGCGGTAAGTCTGATTTTTCTGTATGGTTGGCTAAGTTAGTTTGCCGACTAACTTAGAAATTTCTGTTCTCGGTATTGCAGATGGCAAGAGGTAACCGTAAGAGGCGTGTTGATGATGAGTCTGGTGTGAACAACGAGGGGGAACATCATGTTGAGGAGATGGCCGAGAATACGGCAAACGGAGCTTCCGCTCCGGTTGGTTTGGAAGGGGTGTTGAGTTTACTGACCCAAGTGTTGGCGAGACTGACTGTTGTTGCGGCTGCCCCTGTGGCACCACCGCCTGTTGTGATTCCACCAGTTGTGGAAGTGGAGGAAGTTGTCAACGCGAGAGTTCCATCTTACCTAAAGATGATGGAACACATGCAGAAGTTGGGAACAAAGTTTTTCTCCGGTGGAACGAAGCCCATTGAGGCGGATGGCTGGATTGACCGATTGGAGAGAAACTTTGAGTCCATACGCTGTCCTGATCAGTACAAGAAGGACCTTGCCGTGCACTACCTGGAAAGTGACGCGCATACCTGGTGGCGTGGTGCGCAACCGAGGGACGCAGTGAGCACGTGGGCTAACATTTGTGTTATGTTCCGTGCTAAGTACTTTCCACCGGAAGCTCGTGATCGTTTGGAAGAGGCTTTCCTTGATCTCCGTCAAGGGGCAAAGTCAGTGAGGGAATACGAGGCGGAGTTTAATAACCTGAAGAAGTATGATGGCCGTGAAATGGGGAGCGAGGGAAATGAGATTAAGCGGTTCATGCGTGGGCTAAGGATTGACATCCGTAAGCATTGTCAGATCCGTGACTATGACACATTTCAGGAGCTGGTGGAAAAAGCGGCTCAGTTAGAGTCTACTTCGGCTGAGGAAACCAGACTTCTTGGTATTGCTGCTGGGTAAAAGAGGAATGTTCCTTCGGGGAAACCACCTGTGAGTCGCAACGCAGGAATGGCTGTCGTTAAGGGGAATTCTGGTACTAGTTTGCGTGCGACTGGTGCTTGTCTTCGCTGTGGAAGCTTGGACCACAAGGTCCGTGATTGTCCTGAGGAGGATCGTAGAGGAGTAAGAGTCTGTTATCAGTGTGGAGAAGCTGGACACTTCAAGCCGAATTGTCCACAGTTGGCACAGAGGGTGCAACGATCTGAAAAGAGGCCAAGTGAGGGACTACCATTGCCGCCGCCGCCAAAAAGACAGGCTGTGATGCCGCGGCTTTATGCTATGGCTGAGGAGACGGTGACTGATCCGAATTGCTCACGTCCGATCACTGGTAAGTCCTATCACTTGCCTTGATAAAATTTCTGTGTGAAATTCTGTTACGTGTTGCATTAGTCTTAGCATTCTAGATGAATGTGTAGGGACCCTTGCCATGGGTGGTGTGGAAACCCATGTTCTGTTTGATTCCGGAGCAACAAATTGCTTTGTGAATCCGGATATGATTGGGAAAGGTGAGCTCCGCAAGGAACCGGGAAGTATTTGTGGCTTAGTCAAAGCGGCCGGTGGACAGGTCATGCGTACACTTGGGAAGGTCCGTAATGTTCCTGTTATGATTGGCTCGGTGAACATGCCAGCTGATCTGGAAATTTGCGAAGTGAAGTCTTACGATGTGATCCTTGGTATGGACTGGCTCGGAAAATACAAGGCACACTTGGACTGTCACCGCGGGAGAGTTCGTTTTTGAAACTAAGAAGGGGATTCTGGAATATCAGGGCATTAAACCGACCTCGGGAAGCCTGATTGTCTCGGTGGTTCAGGCTGAACAGATGATTGAGAAGGGTTGTGAGGCGTATCTGGCGACGATCACTACGGCCGAAGTTAGGCCGGATGCGGAGCTAAGTAGCATTCCAGTAGTAAGGGAGTTCGAGGATGTGTTTGCGGCGCTGAGTGGTTTACCACCAACACGTTCTGATCCGTTAACCATTGAGCTCGAGCCTGGAACGGCTCCGATTTCTAAAGCTCCATATCGGATGGCACCTGCCGAGATGGCCGAGCTAAAGAAACAGTTAAGCGAGCTGATGGAGAAAGGGTTCGTGAGAGCAAGCAGTTCACCGTGGGGTGCACCGGTATTATTTGTTAAGAAAAAGGATGGGAGTTTTCGACTTTGTATTGACTACCGCGGGTTGAACAGAGTTACTGTGAAGAACAAGTACCCTCTTCCGAGGATAGATGAGTTGTTGGATCAGCTCCGAGGTGCTACTTATTTCTCTAAGATCGATTTGGCTTCAGGTTATCATCAGATTCCGATAGACGAGTCGGATGTAAGGAAGACTGCCTTTAGGACAAGGTATGGTCACTTTGAGTTCGTAGTCATGCCATTTGGACTTACGAACGCACATGCGGCTTTCATGAAGCTCATGAACAACGTTTTCAGAGATTGCTTGGATGAGTTCGTGATCATCTTCATAGATGACATTCTGGTCTACTCAAAGAACCGAGAAGATCACATGGATCACCTCAAGACGGTGATGAGTAGACTAAGGGAACATAAGTTGTTTGCTAAGCTTAGCAAGTGCAGTTTCTGGCAAAGGGAGATTGGATTTTTGGGTCATGTGGTTTCGGATAAGGGAGTGTCCGTAGATCCAGAAAAGATTAAGGCAATCGCGGATTGGCCTAGACCTGTGAATGCCTCGGAAATAAGAAGTTTCCTTGGGTTAGCTGGATATTACCGGCGGTTTGTTAATGGATTTGCGAGTATGGCTTAGCCAATGACACGGCTAACTGGGAAGGATGTACCGTACGTGTGGTCGGCTGATTGTGAAAAGTGTTTCTCTAAGTTGAAAGAAATGCTTACGAGTACTCCGGTTTTAACTTTGCCTGAGCCGGATCAGCCTTTTGTGGTCTACACGGATGCATCACGGATGGGTTTAGGATGCGTCCTAATGCAGCAAGGGAAGGTAATAGCTTACGCTTCAAGACAGTTGAGGAAGCACGAGCAGAATTATCCTACTCACGACTTGGAGATGGCTGCGGTAGTGTTTGCGTTGAAGATTTGGCGATCTTACTTATACGGTGGGAAAGTTCAAGTCTTCACGGATCACAAGAGCCTGAAGTACATATTCACTCAGCCGGAGTTGAACATGAGACAGCGTAGGTGGATGGAGTTTGTGGCAGATTATGATCTGGATATTGCTTACCATCTGGGAAAGGCAAATCTTGTTGCGGATGCACTTAGCCGGAAGAGAGTGGCCGCATCTACCGAAAAAGATATGGAAGGATTGGTCAGTATGGTTCGGACTTTACGTTTGGCAGCTTTGACTGACGAGGTGGAACCATTGGGTTTGGGTGCAGCAGATCAGGCGGATTTGCTAAGCCGTGTACGGTTGGCTCAGCAGAAAGATGAGATTCTCATGAAGTCGGCGAAGAATGATAATACGGAGTATCAAACTTTAAACAATGGGACGATTTTGGTTAATGGCCGTGTGTGTGTTCCGAATGACAAGGAACTAAGGGAAGAAATTCTTAAGGAAGCTCACCATTCTAAGTTTGCGATTCATCCAGGATCGACCAAGATGTATCGAGATCTGAAGCGGTATTACCATTGGGTTGGGTTAAAGCGAGATGTGGCTAAGTGGGTTGCTGGTTGTTAGACTTGTCAGATGGTGAAGATTGAACATCAGGTTCCGAGTGGTTTACTGCAAAGTTTACCGATTCCCGAATGGAAATGGGACATGATCACAATGGATTTTGTGACCGGATTGCCAAAGTGTGGCGACATGGATTCGATATGGGTTATAGTCGGTAGACTGACTAAGTCTGCTCATTTCCTTGCAATCAACAAACAGGACAAGGCCAAGGGATTAGCAAAGTTATATGTGGAACAGATCGTTAAGTTGCATGGAGTGCCGGCGAGTATAGTTTCTGATCGTGACTCGCGTTTTGCATCGGCTTTTTGGAAAGAACTTCAAAAACGTTTTGGGACAAGAGTTCATATGAGTACAGCCTATCATCCGCAAACTGATGGGCAGTCCGAGAGAACAATCAGGACACTTGAGGACTTGTTGCGAGCTTGTGTTCTGGATTGGGGTGGTAGATGGAAGGATTACTTGCCTTTGGCGGAGTTTTCCTATAATAATAGCTATCACGCTAGTATTGGGATGTCACCGTTTGAAGCGTTGTATGGACGGCCGTGTCGTACACCGCTATGTTGGACCCAAGTGGGGGAGCGAAGTATTTTTGGTCGAGATTTTGTGGAAGAAACGACCGAGAGAATCAAAGTGTTGAAGCTTAAGATGAAAGAAGCTCAGAACCGGCAAAAGAGTTATGCTGATAAGCGCCGAAAGGAATTGGAATTCCAAGTAGATGATCTGGTTTACGTCAAGATGGTTATCAACAAGGGTAAAGACCGAGCTGCGTTATCTGGGAAACAAAAACCAAGGTACATGGGACCGTATAAGATTCTGGAAAGGATCGGAGCAGTGGCTTATAAGTTGGAATTGCCACAAGTGTTGGAAGCATTTCATAATGTTTTCCCCGTTTCCTTGCTAAGGAAGTGCGTGACTCATGGGGAAAGAGTTACCGTGGATCCACCACCGGACTTGCAAGAAAATTGGACTATTGAGGGAAGGCCAGTTCGGATTGTGGGAAAAAGAGTGAAACAGGCTGGTCGGAAAAAGATTAAAATGATCCAAGTGGTTTGGGATTGCGAAGGGGAAGAAGATACGACCTGGGAACCAGAAGAACGGATGAAGGAAAAGTTTCCTAAGTGGTTTGAGAAGCAACCAAAGTTAACAGAAAAGCCGAAGAAGAAGAAAGATTCGAGGACGAATCTCAACATAAGTGGGGGAGAGTTGTAACACCCGTGTCCCGCAATTCTGCCAAACGACCATCCAAACGAGGAAATCTGGATGAGGCATATTTGATTCTTGCCGAGAAAGAATGGGAAAAATTAAAGGGGTTCATGAGGGAAAGTTGGAAATTGGCTAAGGGAATCCGAATGTTGAGAAAATGCTAAGTGATTCGGGGGAAATCATGTTTTAGCCGAGGAACTTTATCAAAAATGTAACCGTTTACATTTTAGCCGAATAAAAATGTATCCGTTTATATTTTAGCCGATAAATCTGAATAAAAATGTAATCGTTTACATTTTAGCCGAGGAAATTCAATCAGATCGGGTGATTTCCAAACTGATTAAGTTTTAGCCGAGCTAAAAATCAGCTGGCCGTAAATTTCGGGAATTTAGCCGAGCTAAATTCAGCTGGCCGAATTTTTCGGGACTTGGTCGGATTTCGGACAAGACTGGTGAATAATTATCGGGAAGATTATTTATCGGGGGAAATTAATTATCGGGGAGGATTAATTTTCCCGAGGAAGTTTTTCAGATCCGCGTGAACGGTTATCGGCTAAGCGTATTTTTGGTATACGCAGAAACGGTTTTAGCCGAGAGACTTTATAAAAAATGTAACCGCATTACATTTTTAGCCGAGAAAATGTATAATATATATATATGCGGCAGTTTAGAACGGTTTCTGGGGGAAAAAACGCGCATGTAGAGCGGTTATGCCTTTTAGCCGATCAAAATAACCGCGAAACAGTTATTTGTGGACAAAAAGGGGATTCGATCTATTTTAATTAAAATCTGGGTTCATTTTCTCCCTTTTGCGCAACCAAAGAACTTAGAAAGATCGAGGGGAATTATCTGAGAGAACTATCGAGGGAAATTTGATTATTTTCGAGGGAATCCGATTCATCCGAGGGAAATTCCATCCGAGGGAATCCGATTCATCCGAGGGAAATTCTATCCGAGGGAATCCGATTTTAGCCGAGGGAGAATTCAGTTTATCCGGGGAAAGTTGATCGTGAAGAGTTTTAGCCGAGGGAGAATTCAGTTTATCCGAGGAAAGTTGATCGCGAAGAGTCATAGCCGAGAGAGAATCTATTCCGGGTCCGAGGAAGAAATTCTAGCCGAGAGAAGGGGATTTTCTGTTCGACCCGAATCGAATCCAAAGGAAACGAAGGTGAGTTCGTGACCGTGGCCTTAAGTCTGATCGTTTCTTAAGTAGATGGTATTCTGTTTGTCTGATGAATACGATGTTTATCATATATTCATGTTCTGTTGGCTATCCGTGGGATTATGTACATTATTGGCGAACTAGACTGAGTTTTAGCCGGTGAATGTATATAATCTCTCGGCTAGGTTCTGGTTTCTGATAAGCATCTGATTGATTGTGGTCTATTCTTGTTGCGATTTCATGCTTTGGCTAAGTGAGACGGGATGACCGTTCTCACTAAGCATTTATGTTGCTTATGCCTCCTTTTTGGATGCAGATTCTGATTGTAGCCGAGACGGTATATATGATGGTTGATCAGTTCGCGGGACAAAGGCTGGGAATGGGCGGATGGTTAGGATTTGTGTTCGGTCTAGTTTACATTTTGTGATAGCTTATGTGCAAACTTAACAAATGTGCTAGAACCTCGTTTGTATTAATTCTAGTAAACGGATTTAATTCAAGTTTTCTGTATTAATCTATTTATGTTCGGAAATGACTAAGTCTGAATGAACTAGAACGTGCAAAAATTAAAAATCTGGTATATTCTAATACGGCTAAAATCGTTAAGTGTTGGCTAAATTTATAAAAATCGGATTAGGGTCTTACAGGCCGCCTTATACCGTCTAACGGTCCGATCTCTCGAGAATTTCGCGGGGGATTTTTCCGAGGGAATATTTCCGAGGGATTTGTCCGAGGGACTTTCATGAGGGAATTTCTAAGGGACTTCTTCCGAGGGGAATTTCAAAAGGCATTCAAACTTTCATTTATTTTGTTGTAATTTTCGATGGTCTCCTCACATTTTCGAGATTGACCATTGACTTTTCGTTTGCTTTCTCTTTATCTCTTCTTCTCCCTCATTTGCGAAACACACACTATCAATTTTTCAAAAATTATTTCAGAGTTCTTACTCTTCTCTCTCGATTTTTTTGAAGGTTATTCATCGAAATTCTTTTCGGTTTATCGAATGTATTTCCGCGACACTTCGATGTAGCCATCGATCCGTTGTTTGTGAGTGTTCTTCTCATGATTAGGGGCATAAGGATTTTCGGGATTCATCTCCCACGCCTTATCATCCTTCTCCTCGGATTCTCCCAACATCGTAGCCATCCCCTTTTTCTTCGTGTTCATTGTTGATTGGGTCTAAGGAATTTCGAGTTCATCACTCACACCTTAGCATCTCTCTTCGTTAATCCGTTCGAATTCAAGGATCTATCCAACTATTCATCCATCACTGAATCTAGAGTATGCCGGTCCTTAGTCGATTTGTATCATTCACCTAACCCAGTCCTCAATTTGTGGAGACAAGATTAGCCAGAGGAGTTGAGCAAGGAGGGTTTCGATTCAATTTATGCCGACAAAACCATCAAGTGAATAGTGGTGGTGAAGAAGACGTCGGTGAAGAAGGCGATGGCTGTGGTGGTGACAGTGCTAATTACCCTTAAACTGTTGAGATATTATACGGGTCATCATCGAAATCTATGGAGGTTCGGCGAACAACAGAAACGTCTCCGACTCGTGTTACACAACTCTGATAATATGAGTTATCTTATAATCGAATAGATAATTCATAATCAAATATGAGTTATGTTGATAATATGAGTTATCTTGATAATATGAATTATCAATATGAGTTATCTTGATAATCAAATAAATATCTATAATCAAATATGAGTTATTTTGATAATAAGAGTTATCGATGTGAGTTATCTTGATACTCAGATAGATATCTATGATCAAATATGAGTTATCTTGATAATAAGAATTATCAATATGAGTTATATTGATAATCAAATATGAGTTTAATATAGGTTATTGATGCGTTATCGGATTTGTCTCCGAAACTTCAGGTCTTAAATTTATAAACCTTAAAGCCTGCAAGTGCACAGATGTGCGATGTGGTACTTGAGGTATCGATCTACAGGAAGAGGGTGCTGTTCTATGAGACCTTAGACACTGTATAGTAAATAAAGCTAGAACAATATATTTTTATAGGGTTTTTGTTTTGCCATATTTTTTCATTTCATGAGATATATATGGATATATCCATTTCATGTCAAAACAGACTCTTTTTTTTGCCAGCTCCTTGGAAGGGCCTTTTCCTTTTCTTTATTTTGGTCGTTATAACTGATAACAATGATCAAACTCTTATAAATTTTCTTTATGTATTTCCATGAAATAAATAAAAAAAGTTCCTCGATGGTCATACAAATTAATAAGTGAGTCAGAAGAATTGGATGATTATAATACTTCTCAAAAATCGAAATTCTTGATCAATGGAGGAACAATATCACCATTTTTTTGTTGAAATATAAAAGGAATCACTCATGGGTAAAAAGAGTAAAGTAAATACGACTTTGATTTGGTTATGATGTATAAGGTAAGAAAGATTAGAATTTGATCAGTGAATCATTTTTTAGTCATTTATTGCATGATAAATCACTACAAGTGACCCGCTCCTACCCACCCCGGGGCACCATAGCATGTCGGGAAGAAGGGGGGACATACTGGACGTAACCACTCCCTTTGGTGGTGGGAAATTCCTGCCTTTCAATCGATACACATTTGAGTAGGCCATTCAAGAATCAGGGAGACTGATCACCTCATATCTTGCTCACCACAATTAGTTGAGAAATCACGTCCACAGTCCAAGAGGTTGGTTTACTTTTGGGCATGCTTCGTTTGCTCTACTTTTCTTCTTTGGACACATTTGGCATGGTGCTAGAACCCTCTTCAAAGATGTTTTTGCTGGTATTGATCCATATTTGGATGCTTAAGTGGAAACTAGAATTGTAAATAAAAACGGAAAACTTCTACTAAACTATTTCTAAGGAAATCGATGGCTACTTTATTCTAGGGAATCTAATTTCTATTCTAACACTAAGAGACTCTAAACTTAATCCTAAGAAATTCTAAGACTAACCTAATACCTAAGAAAATCGACTACTAACCTAAACCTAATGAAATCGATAACTAAACTACTTCTACGGACTCTATTGCTAAACTACACTACTAGAGATGGTTGTAACTATTCTTAAAAGTTGCTGGGTCAAGAGGAAAATCTTGGGGTATGCTCGATTCAATCAAACGGCCCCTAGCTCATTAGTAACCGGTGTTTCTAGATTATAACTCCATGAACAGGACATAATAATGACGTAGTCTACTCTCGTACAACCTACGTCCTACAATCTATTCACTCGACCAGTAGCTTTCGTCTCTGGCCGCGCGTAAGATTGTGATATGCTAGTGGGTCCATAGGTTCACAACACTCTGTAAGTATACTTTTGAAATCTTACGACGTGCACACCTTGTGGATGAACTTTGCTGGTGATTAGATGCAACACTTATGTGGTTCTAAACTCCCCTTATCAGCCTCTAGTTCATGACACTAGATTCATGCATTAACAACTTTCCACAAGAAAGAGCTCTAGAAATTTGCTAGGGGTTACCGAGTGAAATCCTTATCGAGCATAGAATTCCCCTCGATAATCTCTTATACCCAACAATCTAAACTACTTGCACATACTGGAAAAAGACATAATTAAATTAAACATGAGATTGGTGAATAAGCCTCACGAATTCAAGAACTAAGCTCGATGAGAAACTTCCTCACCGATCACGAAAATTTCAATGCAAGAGTACAAGAATGAAAGCAAAACTAGTCTTCTAAGGTTGTCCAAAGTTGTCCTGTCTAAAACAAGTATTTTTAGGGTTTGACGGAAAAAGACAGTTTTGGCATCGGGTGAAGAAACGGATCGTCTTGGGAGGAACTAGGCTTGGCCGCGGCGAACTGGACCCTGGCCACGGGTGGAATGTCTCCAGGGGCGGCGAACTGATGCTTGGCCGCGGCTGGGAGCCTTCCAGGCGCGGTGAGCTGCTTCTTCGTGGCAGGTTCATTTGCCTTCAGTGCTTCGGGTATAATTAAGGATCCAACCATTGGATTCTCACTAGAACTACATCAATCGCAACCTAGCCTAGAAAATTCTCACTAGAAGTTCCCGTAACACTAGTCCACGATATCCGTCATACGAAATATAAACTTTCTAAATCAAAACATCAGGTCAACTAGCTCTCTACATTCATTAAGTATAGGCGTGGGTTTCTCATCAAAAGGATTAAACCAAGACAATCGATACTAGTTATTAAAGGCATTTAGCGGTGAGGCTAAAAGTGTTTTGGGTTACCGTAATTTTACGAGGGTACGAGATATTATGCAGAACATTAAGAGAAGAAGGACCTATTGATCACCACAACTTCCAGTCACTTCTTCTTGCATAAAAATGTTGCACTTCCTCCTTTCTCCAAAAACAGAAGTTTTCAGTCATTCCCCCAGACTTAGAATTTTATGTGGGCTCGGAATGACAGACTTCTCACAAAAGAACCATGGATACCTCAAAAGTATTTCGACTAACCTAGGCTCTTTTAAGGCTCTTGTTTCCTTTCTCTTTCAATTATTTTCGATTTTTTTTCTTTCGAAAGGGGAAACGCCTTTTATTGAAGTAGAGTCTTAGGGGCACGAAAATTTACCATGATTTTGAGTTTTTCCAAGGCATAACCAAGCTCGCATCTTTGTTGAATTCACCACCACCGATCGCGTATAGTCTTCGTCTTTAGTGAGTGAAAGATGTGACGTTCCTCCCTCTCCGGTGTTTTTGCACATATCTGCACATAAGTCACAAAGAGAGTTGCATGAGGTTTGAACAAATGCTAAGTTTCAGGTGGGATACCAACTAAAGATGAGCTGGCCATTCATGTACGACAAAAGTGGTAAAAGGTGAAAGAACGTCATGAATGTATGATTCGTTATCTTTGCCTAAACCTTTGATGAGAAAATTAAGTTAACATTAAGTCCAAATAAAATAGAGCTAGCATATTCCATTCTAGAGAATCTCTACGGTCTAAATTCCACTAGGGATTTCGCATTAACAAAAACTCTAGCTACCACCTAGTATAGAACCAAATTATGAAAGAGCATGTTACTAGGAGATAGCGTAGAAGCACACTGGTCGGTTATCGTCATGGATTCCTTTCATCATTTCCTCAAAACGTATTCCTACGCTTTTCGAAAAACTTGAAAATTTATAAGCAAAACGTCAAAAAATGCAAAATGCAAACGCAATTGAAAGAAGTTGTGGTTAGTAAGGCATGGAATCCTCCCCCAGACTTAAATCACACTGTCCTTAGTGTGAAATAAATCGGGTAAGGACGAATAATATATGTATGTAATAATTGAAAAAAGTTATAGGAAAAAGAAAACTTATATGGATGCGGTTGGGGAATGGATTTGCGAATGGAATTGTGGTGATTTAGGGATGGTAGATGATGATATGGTGATGGGAATGGATGTGGGGGTGGTTGGGAATGGTTGAGAATCGATCGGGGATCGAACAGAGTCGATCGGGATCGTCAGGGGGGCTGGCCGCGGGTCAGACTTGTGCAGCCGCGGTCATTGGCAAGCTGGCCGCAGGTCGGTTGATCGCGACCACGGCCAAGGGCTAGCTCGCCGCGGGTCTGGCTTGTGTAGCCGCGGTCGAGCTTTTTCTTGCGGTCGAGTCCTTCCTTGCGGTTCGAGCTGGACCAAGCAGCTTCGAACCGTGTCTCCATCTTTTTGTCTTTTCGGTTTTTTTATTTTTTTTTGTTTTTTAGAAAACTGAAAACTAAGAAAATAAAAAGTTAGTAGAAAAAGAACGTACCTAAAATGGGTTGCCTCCCATTGAGCGCTTTTATTTAAAGTCTTTTAGCTCGACGTTGGTATCGAGGGGAGCTTAGTCTTAAAAGGACAGTGTCTTACGACAAGTCTTCTTTGATCTCCTTTTTGTTTCCTCGTCATGTGAATCATCGCCTTTTCGTGAATCGGGATCAGGATCTAGTTCGGGATCCATCGTGCTAGAACATCTTTCTTCTCCCTTTTTGAGTGGTATGGCACTGTAGAACACGTCTTTGTCGATGTTAGCGAATGAAACACGTCGATTTGGCCAATCCATGATGGCTCTAACGGTTGATAAGAATGGCCATCCTAGAATTATCGGTGTTGCATCTTTCTTCGTTGTTTGGACAATGTAAAACTCGACGGGGGCTATGCAATCTCCGATTCTTATTCGCATGTCTTGGGTAATCCCTTTTGGTGTGGCATAAGTCTCATCGGCCATGCTGATTTTTGTCCGGGTATGGTGTATGTGCTTAATATCGATGCGCTTTGCGGTCGATTTTGACATGATGCTCCGGAATCACAAAGAACGTTCTTAAGTTCAACTCCACGGATGCTACAAGTGATAAGGAAATGACCTTGTTTTCGATTTTATGGAGACTCCTAACAGGTTTTCCGTTCATGGCATTGTTGAAAAGATCTTCTATCTTCATTATGGACTCCTTGCTTTCACAAAAGAAATGACCAATCATATGATCCATGTAAGCTCTAGCAAAAGTAGTACCTCTAGGTAGATTATGGACCACGTTGTTGAATTCCTCTAACTTCTCTTGGCTTATGTTGTTCGGGTACTCTCGGTACTTCTCAGGATGGTAGATTCAGATAGCATGGGAAGCGGCATAGGGTATTATTAAACGTCTCTCTCTCATGAAATAGGCGTGAATATCTTCCTTGCTCTCATTGCTGTAGCGGAAGAAAGCGTATATAAGTCATTTTTCCCAAACTTTTTCAAAGGAGGTGTGCATTAGGATTGATTTCATAAATCTATCAAACTCGATCAATCTCTCTTGGGTGATGCATTATGTCCTTGGCTCTTCCGGTATTGGACTTGTTAGAGGTGTTGGTTCAAAGGCTGAGTAAGGCATATGGGGCATGTAGATCCTCTTTGGTGGGCTCCTTTGAAGTGTTGTTGATGAAGAGGATGAGACTTCTTTATGAACTTGAATCACCTTGCAATGTGCATATAAATCTGGTTCCAGGTCGCTTGAAGGCTTATCTGAGGTTTGAGTGTCAATGGAGAATGCACCTTGTGATATATCATGGTTTTTACCCCTTTTAGGCCAAGTCCGTTTTATAGAGTCTTTCTAATATTTTGGAGTCTTTTAGAGTTTACAGGTTTTAGCACGTTTGGAGCATAATTGGAAATATTGGAGCTTTATGGAGCATTCTGGAGCAAAACAGAAGTTCGTGTTGCTGAGTACCCGATTTGAAGCATCAGTATCGATCGATACTGCCTGGTGTCGATCAATACCAATCGCAGTAGACACGACCCGCAACTTTTCCAAGAGTTGAAGAATTGCAGAATTGCCCCAGAAGACTTTATTATTTACAAAAAGCCCCAGAAAGCTGATTTCGAGCGGAAGAAGCAAGCTGGAAGAATTGATGGTTCGCAGAATGCTGAAGTTCAGACCAAGCTGGATTTCCTGATTGGAAAGTCGAAGAAGGCTGTACACTTAGCTGATGGAGTCGATAATATCGGTGGAAACGAAGTGGAGGATGTTAACTACGTTGGTGGTTCTGGATTTCAGGGTCAGCAATTTGGGTACAACAACAACACTCGCAATTACGGGAACTCTTCGTACCAGCCCATCTCTCCAAATTCCACAGAGAATAAGATGGATTTCATGCTTGAACAACTTCTTCAGGGACAGCAGAAGTTGCAAGTGGATTTCAATGGGAAGTTTGACTCTCTGTACATTGATCTGAATGGGAAAATTGAAGATATCAATCTTTCTCAGAGAAAGCTGGAAACTCAGGTCGCTCAGATAGCAGCAGCTGAGAAAAGGCAGGAAGGTTTTCTTCCAGGGAAAACTGAGAATCCAAGAGCACACGTCAATGCTATCACCATAAGAAGTGCTAAAGAAGTCACTGGAGTGGTAGAAAAGAGTTTTGATGCAAGAATTTTCGACGATGCTGTTGAAGATGACGACTGGGATTTTGAAAACCCCCGGGTATCGATCGATACCGGCCAGTATCGATCGATACCGATCCAAACACCTGCACGAGTGGATCCAAAATCACGTGTGTCGATCGATACCCCTCCAGTATCGGTCGATGCTAAGACGCAGGTCGAGAAGAGGCCCGAGATTGTCAAGGAGAGGGTCTATATACCCAAGATACCTTATCATATGCCTCCTAAGATGACAAAGAAGGAATGGGAGGACGCCAGATGCAAGACTATGTTGGATAAGTTGGTTGTGGAGTTTCCTGTGGTTGATGATATATCTGACGATGAGAATTCGAACACAACCCCGGCATCGATCGATACCCACCCAAATACTGCGAAGGAGCCGCATATGAGTGTTGACAAACCTCACAAGCCCATGAAGCTGAATCCTATTCGTCAACACCTCCGAGCTCCCATCACTCCAAAGCAGCTACGTGGCTCTGAGAAGATGGTACGAAGGATATCCCACTCGTTCACTTTTGAAGAAGCTCTAGAGGGCTGGCCTCTACTAAGTCACTTCAAAGATTGCAGAGAAAATCTGGAAGAAGTTAAGGCACTCTTCATCAAGGCAATAAGCAAGTCACTACCGCTGAGGCAGTTGACCCAGGAGGAGGACCCAGAGAAATTCGCGGTTCCACGCTCCATCTCTGGAGTTGAATTCAACGAGTCTCTCATTGACTCAGGGTCTAGCGTCAATGTCATATCACGGGACATCGCTGAACGATTAAGGGCTGATATCTGATCACCTACGATGCTTCTCACATTTGCGAACTCCTCCACCTCACCTCCATACGGTACTATCCATGATTTGCCTGTTAAAGTAGGAGATTGTCTGGTACCCACTAATTTTCAGGTTGTGGAGATGAGCGAAGGAGCTGAGGTTTCTTTGCTCCTGGGATGACCGTTTATGGCTACTGCTGGCACGATCATAGACACACCTAATAAGAGACTCTCTTTCTCTTACATTGACGGAGAGGTCTACTATGATGACATTCCCTCTAGAGGTGCTCCCACACATGTCTCGTGCTTCACTGTTGTCACAAGAGAGACATTCGTAGTTGATCTTTTGGAAGAGCCTCCTGACGACCCAATTGGCATAGACGTTTTGGTTGAACCGCCCATCATCCCCAAGAAAGTTGTCAGGAAGGCTAAGGCAACAAAGAAGAAGGCGAAGAGCAAAAGAGTCGAGAGTACTCCCTCTATGACCTTAATCCCTCAGAAGTGTGATGGAGATTCGATTGAGTACAAGGTGAAGTGCAAAGGAAATTCGAAGCCATTCTCTAAGGCTCGAGTTCTTCTTACTTCGGAGCTGAAAGAGAAAGGAAAGGAATTTATGGAGAGCATGTTGAGCATAACTCTGAGTCTGCAAGTATCTGGTTGTGGAACTTGCATGGGAGTAAGCTCTCAATCTTCTCATGACTGATCACCTGAGCCAATGTCAAGCTAATGATTTTAAACGAGCGATTGGTGGGAGGCAATCCACTGGTGAGTCTGCTTTTGAGTCATTTTTCTTTTTATTTTTCGTTATGTGTTTGTGTCAGGATAATCAAGGAGCAAAACTCGAAATTGCCTTAGTATCGATCGATACCATATTGGTATCGGTCTACACGGATCGCGAATGAGACGGTTCATCATGTCGATTTAAGCTTGGTATCGATTGATACGAGGCCGTGTGTCGATCGACACCAGATGTACCGGCACGGTAACTTCTTGTTTTTCATAATTCTATTCCGTTCTTTACTCACTCTAGGCTAGATAACACTGGGGACATTGTTGTTCAAGTCTGGGGGAGGTGTCTGCTGACATTGTGTTTGTTGTTTTTAGAGTCAGTTGTTTTATCGAGTCAAAAACGTTTTATTGAGTCAAAACTTATTGGAGATGATGATCATGTGCTTGAATTGTTGTTTTGATTTTGTTTTTGAGTGACCAGTGTTGCAGGATCAGCTCTAGATCGACTAATGAAAAATCCAAGGACTGACCAGTTGACTAGAAAACATCCATGTCTCCAGCACAGTTCTTCTGAAACCTGAGCCAAATTTTTGCACTTCATCAATGTGGTTAGCGTTTACAGAGCTTGATTCATCATTCATATCTGACAAAGGAATCCATATGTTTAAAGTAATGGTATCTCTCTCCCCTGTTATAAGTTGATAAATAAGAGCATAAAAGATTGAAATGATTTTCTTCTGAGTAGAGGGCTAGGAAAATTTCCAGCGATCCCATTATTCTACTTAAGAGGGAATGATCACACAAAGGTTGAAAGCGAGGTTAGGAAAGTTTCCCGTGATACCACTATTCGCCTAAACCTTTGATACATAGAGAGGGAAGAACCGGGGATTCGGTGGCAAACACCATCAATACTCGCGTTTCGGACCTTGATGTGTACTTTTAGGGTATTAATTTGAGCATATCACCTTGCTCAAAAAGGAGTGCTCGGGATTCAAACGGTTTAAGGGTAGACGAGCAGAGGCTGATTGCTTGGCCCCGCTCCTTGTGCCGCTGCCGCGTCTGCCTCTACTCGTCTTCGTCGCTTTTCCCGCAACATGGCATGCATTTGCGGGTTCCCTATTGCAATGATGTTGAAGAGCAAGAGCGAGTCATTCTCCGTAGTCTTCGTATCAACCCTCTGCTGAAGACTCGCAATCTTCGCCTGATAAGCCGTAGACTCGGTCTCAACCCTATTTGCGGTTTCATATAAATCGTCGCTATATCGTTGTAAATTTCCGACGATTTATATGAAATCCCATTTTAACCTTTACCTTATGACCTATACACTAAACAATATTGTTATGAGTGTTAAAGTTTAGGGTTTAGGGTTAGGGCATAGGGAAAATATCTATATGGATTTCATATAAATCGTCGCTAAATCATCGTAAATTTACAACGATTTTATGACGATTCCAATGTCATGCCCTAAACCCTAAATTCCGATCCCATCACCAATTACCTCCGCTCATTTCTCACCGAAGGTGCGGCGATTAATAAATTACGAGACACATAAACCCTTTGTTGACCCTAATTTCGTCTATGTGTCTCGTACTTTATTAATCGCCACACCTTCGGTAGGAAATAAGCAGAGATAATCGGAGATGGGATCAGAATTTAGGGTATAGGGCATGAAATAAATTTCACAATAATTACTCACTTACAGTATATACAATGCAAATTAATCACTCGGATTCATCTTCATCTGGTTCATCACTTTCTTCGAACTCATCTTCCTCATCTTCTTCCTCTGTATCGTCTGTGATATATTTAACTTTCATGTTTTGATGATCTATCAAAAGGATGTCATCAGTACTCTCATTTGGTTCTGCCATATCAGAGCAATGATCTTGCTGCATTGGAAGATCTTCAACTCCCACAATTCGACCCCTCGGAAAATTTGTTATAACTGATAACCATGAGATACACGTGGTGCGAACTCGCGTATATGGAACAAATCTGACTTGTTCTGCTTTTGATGTTAGGATAAATGGCTCATACTTATTGTAATGTTGTGATTGGTTGACGTCTACTACCCCAAATTTGTTATTACGGACCCCTCGATCAACTGTTGGATCGAACAAGTCACATTTGAAGAGAACACATTTCAAACCTAAGCAGTCGGGGTACTCAACTTCAATTATGTCTTGCAACACTCCAAAAAAAATCTATTTCGCCCCACAAACATACCTCGTAGTTGGCAGTAGCTCTTTGATTGCCGAATTTGAATGTATAAAATATATATATATTCGCGTGTGCAATACATGGGTCCAATCGTTATCTTCGATATGGGGCATTTGATTAACTCATGCAACCACTGTGGATATGCGGTATCCCTATGCTCTACCTAAATATTTAATTAACAAAATCGGTATATGTATTAGATTGTCCAAGTAATTAAGTAGTTAAAATTTAATTTTACGTACTTGCGTCTTCAACTACAGGGCAAAGTGTTGATCTTTACGTTTGTTGATTTTGTCGTCTGAGATTCCTTCAATGACTTCTCGTACTTGTCTAACAAATTCACTGCATACAAAAGTATACAAGCAAGATACATCGTAATTGTTATAAAGTATAAATGGATATATAATTTAACCATATATATGTATGTTTATACACTTACGTCTAAAATTGGCGAAGTTCTTCGCAATTTAAGAGGATATACGTTTGGGCACTATGATTGTCTTTTTCATTGACAAACCAAACTGATTTCACTCTTCCACATAATCGACCGATTGAAGAAAAGATGTCTGGGACACCTTCATTAGAATATGTTCGTCCTACATCTCCATCATCATATCGCCGTGGTGCCATTTTCCGTGTGCGGATCTTCGAGCCGAAATAGTATCCCATGAAGTGAGAAGTTTCTTCTCTTAAACTTCATGCTAATGTTGAGCCTTCAAATTTGGCTAGATTTTTAGCCTTCCGCTTCAAATGTCCCATGAATCGCTCGAATGGGTACATTCACCGATACTGCACTGGTCCCCCAAGTTCTGCTTCGTGAGGGAGATGGATAGGTAGGTGATCCATAACATCAAAGAAGGCTGGGGAAAATATTTTCTCCAAGCTGCACAACAAAATAGGAATAGTAGCATCAAGTTGTGCAATACAATCTTTTGACAAAGTGTGGGTAAAAAAATTCTGAAAAAATGCTACAATGCCTACAATGACAACTACATATAAGGTAGACTTGTTATTTTTCCATTTCATATATATTATATCAATGTATACATATGTGATTAATTTAAAGTTACCTGCAATTGCTTCGTGTACATTTCCTGGTAGATGTTCAGCAAATGCGAAATGAAGTAGTTGTTGCATAAATACGTGACAGTCATGAATCTTCATCCCGTAAAACTTTTGCCATTTCTCAACACATTTAGCTAGATTAGACATGTACCCATCCAGGAACTTCACATCCGATGCCGCCCATTTGAACAAGTCTGAATTTTCTTCCACACCCAATCGAAATATATGAACATGTGTTTTCCCATTGCTTGTAATATGTAACTCATTCCGAGAACAAAGATCAGACAAGTCTAGTCTTGACTTACCGCTGTCTTTAGTCCTTTCACGCACGTTCAACACTATATGCATGATGTTATTGAAAAAGTTTTTCTCGATGTGCATGACATCCAGATTGTGTCTAAGCAAATGATCCTTCCAATACGGAATCTTCTAGAATATGCTTTTCTTATGCCAATTGTGATGCTCCCCATATCCATCCGACATATTAGATGGAGTGTGCCAAGTTCCACCACGAAATACTGTTTCCAGTGCACCATAATGATCAAGTTCTGCTTCTAGATCTTCCCCGGAAAGATAAACAGGAGGAGGAACACGAACAAATTTGTTCTTTCTAAACAATCGCTTGTTTCTCCGATATGGATGGTGAATCGGTAGAAATCGGCGGTAACACTCAAACCAACTTGTTTTCCGACCATGTTTCAATTGAAACGCATCTGTCCGATTGAGACAATATGGACAAGACAATCGCCCATGCGTAGTCCAACCTAATAACATCTCGTAAGTAGGGAAGTCGCTTATTGTCCACATAAGCACTGCACGCATTGTAAAAAACAATTTTCTTGCAAAATCATATGTCCGAACCCCGATATACCACAACTGCTCCAATTTCTCTATTAGAGGGTACAAAACACATGCAAGGAACGCTTCGGATGCTTAGGACCAAGTATTAAAATACTTAAGAATACAAATTTCTTTTGCATGCACATATCTGGAGGAAGGTTGTAAGGCGTTAGGATTACTGGCCATAAAGAATATTGCTACCAGGCATACCAAATGGACTAAATCCATATGTGCAAATACCAATATACACATTTCGTTTCTCTATAGCAAAGTCTTGGTGTACCGTCTTAAAGTGTTTCCACGCTTTTGCATCTGAATGATGAGTAACCTCCTCATCTGTCTGCAAATGATCTGCATGTCATCTAATCGATGCAGCTGTCTTCTTAGACTGATACATTCTTTTTAACCTATCAGTTATACCACATCCAATGGAACGGTACCTTACTCTGACCAGTACCTTGCGGCTTATATCTTGGCTTATGGCAAAATCGACATTCCTGCAACTTATCACCATCTTTCCAAAAAAACATGCAATTGTCAACACATACATCTATCGTCTCATAAGGCAATCCAAGACTATAAACCAGCTTATGTATCTCATAGTAAGTTTCATCAGCTAAATTGTTCTCTGGCAAATACTCTTTAATCAAATCAGCCCAATAATCCATGCAAACCCCAACTAAGTTATGATCAGTTTTAATAGTCATCATCCTAGCCACCAACGACAATTTATAGTGACCTTCTCTACATCCATCGTAAAGTAACTGATTTGCAGCATCTAGCATATCATAAAGTCTTTTTGGATCTAGATTGGGTTCCTCATCATGATCAGGTGAAAATGTACTTACTGTTTCATGATATGCATATGTAACAATATCATGATCTTGACCATGCTGCTCAGCATGATAATCAAATTGATGTAAATTATTTGACTCATCAAAATTTGATGCTTGATAATTGCTACTACTACTAGATGAATTTCTCCCATTACCCTCTCCATGATAATACCATATATAGTAATGCGGCACAAACCCTCTATTTAACAAATGTGACCACACCTTCGAGGTAATGATAAATTTCATATTCATGCATTTCGGAAAAGAACAGTACATCTTACCACTAGTAATCGTATTTTGTATACTTTCCGCCTAATGCACCCCATCACTGAACTCTTTTGTTAGTGATCCCTACGAATCAATACGATTATATATCCATTTTCTAATTTCGTATATTGACATCTTTTATTGGTCAGAGAGAAGTAATTGTTTCTGAATATGAAATTTTTATTATGAGGTTAGGCACTATATATAGATTTTTATTTTTGTTACCATCGAATTAGCTACAAATTTAGCATCAATTTTACAACGAAAATTAACATTAAAGACGAAATAACGACGATATGTTTCATCGTGAAAAACCTGGTACACCCGAAAAATAATAGTGTTCACATAACTCATATAAAATCGTCGTTAACTACCGACGAATTACCGATGATCTATATTCGTTGAAATATACCAACGATTTACCGACGATTTTCAAAATGATTTTACAACGAAAAAGAATCGTTGCAAAAAATCGTTGGTAAAGCTGTGTTTCCTTGTAATGACATGGTGAAATCTCAAGACACACCAGGCCAACAATCTCCAACTTGGCTTTAGATCCATGCACCATCTAAACACCTTCCGTTACTTCCCAAAACATAACCGAAGATACAAGCTTGATACCTTCCTTTTGAAATGTCTTTGGAACCTTTCAACACTTGGCTCTAACCTTGACACTTCATCTCCATTTGAGTTGCATTCAGCTTTTGACACACCCTTTTGCTTCAGCTCAACTCCAAATGAACATCTTGATGACTTCATAGTCTTGGACTCATCAACACCACCGAAAACTCATAAGCTATCACCTTTGACTAGTATGGTTCAGCTCATGAACTTTCTTTCAATCAAACATATCATGTCATGGCCATGACACTGCTATAACACATGTTCAAGTTATTGATGAATACTTAACCCTCTGCAAAACCATATTCTCTTTGCTAGCCTTTGAGTTCAAACTCATGTACACTGAGATAAAAACCAACCATTGCTTGAATCACTTACAAAAAACAAAACCACATTTGCTTCAAAACCTGAAACCCTTTGATTCAACCTGTAATCAACATCTTACACCATTGCAGAAACATGATATTATATATTACATCAGCTTGTTCAAAACAAACCAATCTTGAACAATCGTCTTGTCCAACCATCTTGCTATACAGAACATCACCAGCATATTTCAACCACTACCATCAACAACTCAACTTTGTCTCACATCATCAAAACCTTGTGATATACTTGAGACAATTATGTACAACCCTTTCACATCAATTTTGAACCCATGATGCATTTCCTATTGCAACACGTATCTATTGTCCCAACAACCTGCAACATTGCCAGCCTCTAAAAAAAGCCTTCATCTTCTTTATCAATTCTTGATATCTGAAGATCATTCATTTGACTGACCTGCAAGTGAATTTTCTGAGAAAATACATACATATTCTCCTCATGATGCAAACAAGATAACTTAAAACTCCTGAGTTGCTGTCTTCCAAATACATTTTGATTCTCTGTATTTGCATCCTCTCTAGGACTCCTTTCACTTGCTAACACTAGTTTTGAGATGAGATGTTTATCATGCTAGATGCACAACATTATCACCTTCTTGAAGTGACCTGCCTTGAGACACAACCTGCATCACATGCGCTTGTCTCTTTATGCTTATTGTTTAGAGAACTCCACATAACCACTCTATTGACCTTCATCCCAGCCTACACATGTGTCTTCTCTGAAATTTTCCAGAAAACCTGCAACTTCCTCTAAGTGAAACTTACCAACAACTAGCTTCAAAAATCATTTTGTACACTGCCTTTTACCCTCATATTACAACAAGTTTCAGCTGCATACCCGTTGATAACAACATGTTCTTGGCTTCCTTGTCTTTTTTTCACACTTAACTTCCATGGATCATATTCAACAGCGAGTGTATAACATTTTAACCCTTCTCCTGTGAGCTAACTTCAATCATATCATTTGTAAGATCTAAAATATATGAGACAACCTCCA
Organism: Eutrema yunnanense; assembly: GCA_002933935.1. Classification (NCBI taxonomy): domain Eukaryota; kingdom Viridiplantae; phylum Streptophyta; class Magnoliopsida; order Brassicales; family Brassicaceae; genus Eutrema; species Eutrema yunnanense. Next base: position 142,120 of record PKML01041177.1, on the reverse strand, counting down.
AAGAAACATAGTTCTGCCACGAGTAGAAAATACCTTTTTTGGTATGCATTGCTTTTCTTGTAGCAACAATTCTCCACCTGGAATCATAACCTCTTGGATGTACTCTTTCTTTTTAAGCTCAACTTCACCATTCATAATTAAAACCACTCTTCCATGTATATTTGATCCACTTACACGTTCCCATGTATCATAATGAGTTACTATGGCTTCTTGCTTGAGAAATTATGCCAAAACTTATGACACATCTTCTTTCTTCCTACAACCACTCCAACTGATCCATTTCTACCCGAAGAACCACCAAGAAGCTTCTCCTTTTTAGCAGCCGTGTCCTCTCTCTATATGGAGCATTCTTCATGTTATGATGATGCTTCAACTTAGGTTGATACACCATCAAACATTTCCTCAATATGAGAGATAACAATCCTTGTACTCTTGCAACCAACATACAACCCATACTTATCTTGTACCGCTGTTAAAATAAACAGAACACTCCGCCTAACTCTCTTATCTAGGAAGACTTTCGATACTAGATCATAATATATCCCGTTGCATATACCATTGAGAGACATTCCTCATGAAAACGTGACATCTCCAATTCCTTTAGCTTTTAAACCATCATATTCTTCTTCTTTATTTGAAGATCTGACTCAATACAAGATAATCTCTAAGAGACCATTTCTCCACTCGAGATAAGAACTTCGTGTTCTCGCATATTTTTTCCAGCAAGATTACCCTTGTGTTAAACTCAACACAAATCTGCACAAACCTTAACTTGTGCTACTGCCACCTTGTCAAGAGCTTACACTTCTTGAAACAAGAATTGATACATTGTCTAGCTTACACCAAACAACATAATAAGCTTACCCCAAACTTACAATTTTGTGTGGACTCGGAATGACAGACTTCTCATAAACGAACCATGGATGCCTCATAAGTATTTCGGCCAACCTAGACTCATTTTAGGCTCTAGTTTCCTTTCCCTTTCGATTTTTGTTCGATTTGTTTTTTTTAGTTTTTTTTTTTGAAAGGGGGAAACACTTGTTATTGAGATAGAGTCTTAGGGGCACGAAAACTTACCATGATTTTGAGTTTTTACAAGGCATAACCAAGCTCTCGTCTTTATTGAATTTGCCTCCACCGATCGCGTATAATCTTCGTCTTTTGTGACTAGAAACTGTGTCGTTCCTCCCTCTCCGACGTTTTTGCACATATCTGCTCAAATTGATATGCTTAATTTAATACCCTAACAGTACTAAAGCAGTAGTTGTAATATAGCTAGGGGTCGAACCACAAAGACTCACAGAGATCACACAATAAATTATGAAGTGTCGAATTACGCTAAGCCAGATAGATGTAATTAAAAACAGTGCAGAAATTAAACGAGATGTAAATCAATTGGGAAATATAGGCTCAGGGTTTTTCTCAGGAAATCAATGAATGCAGACTAACTAACTAACAGGATTCAGATTTAGCGCAGTTCTTGAACTCAAATCACTAAAATATAGCTAACCAACTCTCGTTGCGAAAACTATCTAAATCTAAATCCTAGGAATTCCAAATCTCTTTGCGAATCCTAAAGTCTAAATCAGCTTTAATAACAGGTTTGATATGTTCACAAATCAATTAAACCAAATCTCTTTGCGAATAATCAATTTGCTTACCTAGGTTCTATCAGATAATTAATTGCACTCTCGTACCTAATCAATTATCCTAAGATATATATTCTAGGTAGCTAATCTAGAACAAGCTATGAACACAACCTAAGCGAAGAACTATAATTCAGATGGTGAATCCTAAAAGATATTTAACCTAGCATTCAAAGAAAACCCTTATGAGAAAACCCTAAACCTAAGGTGGATCTACTCAGACATGGAGAATGAAACAATCAACATGTTTGAATAAATCATCAATAGAATAGGAAGAAGGGTTTAGAGATCTGATCTCGGACGAAGGGAGATTCAGACTTGTCTCTCTAAAACCAAAGTAAAATCAAACACAGAAATAAAAGCATAAAAAGGCATAGCCTAAACAATGGCTGAAAACTCATATTTATAACCTAAAACACGACTTGGGGTCTTCTTGTAATTATCATAGACTTCTGGGCACTTTTTGCAATTCTTCAAACTTCATTAAGTCGCAACTTTGAAATCTGCTTCGATGGGTATCGATCGATACTGGACGTGAATTCGGGTACTTTAGCCAGCAGACTTCAGTTTCGCTCCAGAATGCTCCATATACTCTAATATCTCCAAGAATACTCCAAATGTGCTAAAACCTGTAAAGGACTCTAAAAGACTCCAAAATACTATAAAGACTCTATAAAAAGGACTTATATCATGGCTTAAATAGGGTAAAAACCATGATATATCAATAAGACAAAGAGAGAATGCATGAGGTCGGAACAATGGTTAAGTTTTGGGTGGGGTACCAACTAAAGATAAGCTGGCCATTCAGGTACAACAATGAGTGGTAAAAGGTAGAAGAATGTCATGAATGTATGATTCGTTATCTTTTCCTAAACCTATGATGAGAAAATTAAGTCTAGTTAAAGTCCAAGTGTAATAGAGATAGTATATTCCATTCTAAAGAAACTTTGCGGTCTAAATTCCTCTAGGAATTTTGCATTAACAGAAACTCTAGCTACCGCCTAGTTTAGAACCAAATTATGAAAGAGCATGTTACTAGAAAACAGCGTAGAAGCACACTGATCGGTTATCGTCATGAATTTCTTTCATCATTCCCTCAAAACATATTCCCACTTTTATTGAAAATTTTGAATTTTTTTAAAGAATGCGTGAAAAATGCAAAATGTAAAGACTCATGAAAGAAAGGTGATTAGTAAGGGATGAAATCCTTCCCCAGACTTAAATCACACTGTCCCCAGTGTGAAATAAATCGAGCAAAGACGAGAAATAGATGTATGTAATAATTGAAAAGGTGTAGGAAAAAAAGAGAACTTACCTGGAGGTGATGTGGGAATGGGTGTGGGGATGGTAGATGGTGTTGTGATGATGGGGAATGGGTATGGGGGTGTTTGGGAATGGTTTGGGTTCGATCGGGGATCGAAGCAAATCGATCGAGATCGACAGGGAGCTAGTTGTGGGTCAGAGGTGCGCGACCGCGGCCAAAGGGAACTTCGCCGTAGGTCGGAGGTGCGCGACCGCGACAGATGTAAGGCTGGTCGTGGCTCGGGGTGCTGCACCCACGTCCGGGCCTCTTTTTCGGTCAGGTCCATCTTTGCGGTTCGTGCTGGACCGAGCAGCTTCGAACCGTGTCTCCATCTCTTTGTCTTTTCGGTTTTTTTTTTTTTTTTGGGTTTTTTTATTTTGTTCTTAAAGCTGAAACTAAGAAAAAGAAAACATTAATAAAAAAGAAAGAAAAATTAAAAATAAAAACGTACTTAAAGATGGGTTGCCTCCCATTGAGCACTTTTATTTAAAGTCGTTTAGCTCAACGTTGGTAATAGGATGAACTTAGTCGTAGAAGGACAACGTCTTTCGACAAGTTTTCTTCGATCTCCTTTTGGTTTCTTCGTCATGTGACTCAACGCTCTATAGTGAGTCGGGATCGGGGAAATAAGATTTGAGATGTCCTTCTTTCTTGAGCTTGAGCGGGACAACATCGTGGAACACATCTTTGTTGATGTTAGCAAAGGAAATACGTCGATTTGGCCAATCCATGATGGCTCTGACGGTTGACAAGAATTGCCATTCTAGGATCACCAGTGTAGAATCAACTTTTGTCATCTTGACAATGTAAAAGTCGAATGGAGCTATGCATTCTACGATCCTTACGGCATGTCATAGGCGATTCCCTTTGGTGTAGCACAAGATTCATCAGCCATGCTGATTTTTGTTCGGGTACGGTGCACATGCTTAATACCGAAGCGTTTGGCGGTTGATATTGACATGATGCTAAGGCAGGCTCCGGAGTCGCAAAGAATGTCTTTAAACTCGACTCCTCTGATGTTACAAGTGATTATAAACTGCCATTTTCTTGAATCTTATGGAGACTTCGAACGGGTTTTCTGTTCATAGCATTCACAAAGAGATCTTCTATCTCCGAGATGGATTCTTTGCTTTCACAAAAGAAGTGACCAATCATGTGGTCCATGCAAGCTCTAGGAAACGTGGTTCATCGAGGTAGATCATGATTCACGCTATTGAATTCTTCTAACTTATCTCGACTAATCTTGTTCGGGTATCTTTTTTTTTTCGAGTTGAAATATATGAATAGCATAAGATGTACCATATGGTTTGGATGAATGTCTTGCTCTCATGAAGTGCATACACATATCTTCTCTAATCTCCTTGGTATAGCGGAAGAATGCTTGTAGACAACCTCTTACCCATACAACTGAGAAAGGCTCGTACATTGGGATCGCTTTCACGAAGTTGTTAAATTCGATTAATATTTCTCGGGAGATGCTTTGTGTCTTTGGCTCCTCGAGTATTGGACTTGCAGGAGGTGTTGGTTCACGGTTCGATCCATACATCGAACTAAGATCAAATTCGCGGAAGAACAACCTTGGGTCTTCTTCTTCGGAGTATTGTTCCTCGATTTCTTCGGATGATTGAGTAGACCGAACCATGTTGCAAGTTGAAATAGAGTTTGATTCCAAGTTACTTGAAGTCTCATCTGAAACTTGACTGTCTATAAAGAATGAAGCTTGCTCGAAGGAAGGTAAACGGGACTCGAGAGGTCCAAAGAGAGACGAGCAGGAGCTGGCCGTGGGTCCAGGAGGTGTACCCGCGGAGAAAGGCAGTTCGGTCGTGGGTCAGGAGCATGCACCCGTGGCGAAAGGAGGTTTGGCCGCAGCAAGGGGGGTCGCGACGGTTGTGAGAGAAATATGTGGGGATTTGTTCGGTTCGTCGTTTTCTTCATCTCCTTTGGTGTTTTCTTGTTCTAGTGAGTCATTTGGCTTCTCTTTTAGGTCAAGGGCCGGAACAATAAGTGATGTGTCATGGTACCGATTCATACCTGACAAATTTAAGTGTCTAATTTCATACCCATACTCTTCAAAATTGGAAAATTCATACCTGGACTATTTTTTTTTTTGGCAAAAACAGACATTGACCAACTTCATGTTAGTCAAACCCGTAACACCGTTAACGGTGATGAGTCACCTGCCACGTATGCTTTCCAGTTGGCACAGAATGACAAAACGACGTCGTTTTTGAAAGAAAAAAAATCCAAAAAAAATATTACAACTATGGGGATTAAACCCTCAAAATCAAAGCAATAAGCATTACACATTACCACCCGGACTCGACGAGTTTTATGACTATGATTATCAAAAATTGTTTATATAATCATACAAAGAATCGAGAACTCAAAAAAAAAAAAAAACCAGATCCTAAAATCGAGAACAGAGAATCGAGATCTCTAGATGAGATCCTAGAGATCGGCAATTCTTCCGTCGTGATGCAATGGTATCAAATCAATCCCAAATATATAAAACGATACAAAGGGACTCAGATTTTAATAATACCAGCTATAGTATCACATCAATCCCAAACTTTTGTACAATATTGCAAAATATGATTGAAATCTGAAATTAAAAGCAATGGCTTAACACTAACTATATCAAATCTGAAATCAAAAGAATACGTTGCCTCGTCAGAGATTTGAGCAGATCGGTTCCTCCTACTTGTGCGCCTCCTCGAGAATCGTATCCAAACTCATCTACTTCTCCCACGGCATTAGTTTCTCCAACGACCTGATTTTTTCCGAGATCTTCCTTCGCCTGTTCCCACCGTATGTCGATTGAGAGAACGACAACGGCACCCAAGATCTGGAGTTCGAAGAGGAAGATGGCGGCGATGGCGAGATGGTGAAGGTGCTTTTGACCACCGAGCGGCGACGGCGCCGTTTCACGGGAAGAGGAGGAGCGAAAAAAAGAAACGGTGGTTTCGTATCCTCCACGATGGCTTATGCAGTTGTCTTTTCAAAGGATTGGATGTCTTGCAAGTGAAGAGACGGTTCGTCGAAGAAAGTGAATCCGTCGTATGTAGTGAAATCGGAAGAAGGAAAATGACTTTAATGTTAAATTTTTTTTTCCAAATATATCTCAAATCAAAAAACAAAACGACGTCGTTTTAGGTTTCCGTGACAGCGGGACATCATACGTGGCACATGCGTTCTTATCTTTAACGGTGTTACGGGTTTGACTAACGGAAAGTTGGTCAATGTCTGTTTTTGCCAAAATAAAAAATAGTCCATGTATGAATTTTCCAATTTTGAAGATTCTGAGTATGAAATTAGACATTTAAATTTGTCAGGTATGAATCGGTACCATTTGGAATAGTGCGGGTAGGAATCCACCTTTAGAAAGTCTCTCCACTTTCTCTTCCACTTCACCAATAGCATAAATGAGTTGTCTTTGACTTCTCCTACTTCTTCCCATAGCTCGGGGATGTGGTCGTAGGCGGTGTCCATGTCATCATTGATGGAGTTATCCAAGTCATCAAGCTTATAGTTTAAAGTACGTACCCCATCGATAGCTTTTTGGATATCAAACTTTTGTCTTCTTTGTTCTTCTTCAACGAGTTTTATCCTCTTGTTGAGTGTTTCTGCGTCTTTAAGGGTCTATTCTTCAAGGACTTTGACATGGGCAGCAAGATCATCGAACTTCTTGTTGAATTCGACGGACATCGAGTCTACCTTCTCGTTCAAAGCTGCTTCAAACGGTAGCTGAATTCAAAGCTCTCATCATGCTGGTTCAAGTCTTGATGTTGATGATGGTAAGATTTATGTCGAGAGTTGACAAAAGGAGACGCAAAAGGCTCGTCTCGGGAATAAGGAGGCTCGTAGCGTCCTTGGGAGTATATGGTCGGGCCGGTTTCCGATCGATATAGAACGAGTCACAGTTGGCGTGTGAATCGTGAAAGTATTGAGTACAAGGTGGGTCGTAGAAACCCTGCTCGTAGTAGTCATCTCGCTCCAGAGGCGAGTTCATGTTTCAAAACCTGGAATGACGAAAAACAAAAACAAAAATTAAAAAGAAAAAGTTTGTTCTAGAGCCGATTTACTAATCTCTAAGGTGTGACAGAACAATAGTGATTGCATCCCCGGCAACGGCGCCAAAAACTTGATGTGTCTGATTATAAACCTAAACGTTCTGCAAGTGCACAAACGTGCGTTGTAGTACTTAAGGTATCGATCCACAAGGAGGGAATGATTTTCTGTGAGACCTTATATAGAAAATAGCAAGGAAGTCTAGAACGAGAATAAAGTTTTTGTAGGGTTTTTGTAACAAAAATTATAAAAAAAGAAAAAAAAACGGAAAATTGCTTGTAAAACTAGGTATGAAAAAGTGGTAGTGATGATGTTGAATCACCATTTCAGTCCTTTGTTCGTCCAGTAGGTAGGGAGGCATTGAAGATGAAAGCTAGAGCTTCTTCCAGTAAATCATGTACTACCAGAAGATCAAAGCATGCCATCGAAGAAGAGTTGGCCAATTTAGCCTCTATTCATGAAAACCTTCAACAAAACAGGACAAACACTGTTTCAGCTATCTTAAAGGTGTCTGCTAGCCAGAAGGGAGTTTCACGTTCTAAGAACATGGAGTTGTGGATCCAACTGCATAACAAATCTCATGATGATGCAGAACAAGAAGCCTACATGATGTTGACAAATACGTAATACGTTGTTTGACCGTTAGTTTTAATATGTTGTGTTCTAAATTTATAATTGTGTGTTTGTCAGAATAATTTCTGGTTGATAAGAGTGTTTGTACCTTCAATAATTATGTTTTAATAAAAGTGTTGTGTTTGAATAATTGATCATATCCACTACTTCTGACAAGATGTGACTCTATTCAATGCAAGTTTTGAATAATTGATCATACCCACTACCTCCGACAAGATGTGACTCTACTCAATGCAATTTTGAATAATTGATCATACCCACTACTTCTGACAAGATGTGACTCTACTCAATGCAAATTTTGAATAATTGATCAGACCCACTACTTCCGACAAGATATGACTACTCACTACAAATATTAATTCAAATATTGAATAATTGATGAGACCCACGAGGATAATAATTTATCATACCCCCAAAACTTATCTACATATTCAATTTAGATAAGTAAAAGGGTTGGAGTCCAGAGCTCATTTATTATAAAAATGGTAGCTCACATCATATCAACATAACTCATTCCAAACATTCATACTTTCTTCTTCTTATCATTCAATGGATGTACCACCAAATTTGTTTAACTTTGAAGAGTTCTTGAGGAATCTTTGATCCAAAGGCAACAAGAACTTCTTGAGGAACTGCAAAGAAGAAACGAACGATCCCATTCCAAAAATTTATCTATAGAGATCATGTAGTTGCCCATCAAAGGCTCATGGCCGACTACTTTGACGAGTCATGCACTTACACCGACATGCAGTTCCGAAGAAGATATCGAATGAAAAGGCCATTGTTTCTACGAATTGTAGAACCTTTATTAAATTACGACGTCTACTTCACTCAAAGACGAAATAATTCTGGGAAGCCTGGTCTTTCCCCTGTCCAGAAGTGCACAGCTGCCCTCCGCATGCTCGCATATGGCTGCCCAGCTGATGCTTGTGACGAGTATGTGAAGATTGAAGAGAGCACGGCGCTCGAGTGTACTAAAAAATTTTGTGAAGGGATAATTACCTTGTTTCAAGATGAATATTTACGAAGACCAAATGTGACAGATTTGGAGAGGTTACTCCAAGTTGGTCAGGATCGTGGTTTCTCCGGAATGGTTGGTAGTATTGATTGCATGCACTGTAAGTGGAGGAATTGTCCCAAGGCTTGGCATTGACAGTTCACTAGTGGACACAAAGGCTCGGCAACAGTTATTCTTGAGGCTGTGGCGTCATATGATTTGTGGATATGGCATGCTTTCTTTGGGTTGCCTGGTACATTGAATGACATTAATGTACTTGATAGGTCAGCGGTGTTTGACGACATCATTTCCGGTGAAGCCCCGGAGGTGAACTTCATCGTAAATGGTCGACAATACAATCGAACATACTATCTTGCTGATGGAATCTATCATAAATGGTCTGTCTTCGTTCAGTCAATTCAACTTCCTGTAGGCGACAAAGCACAATTGTTTGCCAAACAACAAGAATCATGTAGGAAGGACGTGGAACGAGCATTCGGTGTTCTCCAAGCACGATTTGCTATTGTTCCTCGATCAACGTCGACACCCAAATATTACCACAATTTGAAGTCCATGTGCAAGACCGGTCAGAATCAGGTATTCATGTTAGAGCCAATTTACGTGATATGGATCAACATATTCAATTGAAAAAGGATCTCGTCGAGCATATTTGGCAAAGATTCGGAGCAACCCTCAATTAGAAATATCAAAATTTATTTCTAAGTTTATTAATGTTTGGTGTTTGTTTTGTTTTAAGATTTTAATGAATTATGTATGTTTGGTTTGTCTTTATTAAATAATAAAGAGTGTTGTTTATTTATTTAGAAAATGAGTATTTTATTTGAATCATTAAAATAATATATTTTTATATATTAATCAACCGTAATTAAAAAAACAAATTATATATTAGTTATTATTTTTTTTACATTATAAAAATTATTTTGTGTGATTATTAATATATTAATAGTAATACTATTTATAAAATGTTTAACATATATAAAATAATAAAAATAAAATAAATAAATATAAAATGAATTATATATGATGGAGTGATGTGGAGGAAAGAGAAAATGATTTGCCTTCCTATTGTGGAGTTGGGTGTGAATAAAAAAATTGAAATGATGTGGAAGGAAAATAAAGTGATGTGGAGGGAATATAAGATGAGAAATTTGCCTTCTTACTGGAGATGGTCTTATGGTGGTTGTTTAACACATAGGAATCAACACTGTTTTCTCTTTATGCATTAACAACGATCTATAAGAAAGAGCTCTAGAATTCGGCTAGGGTTCTTACCTTGTGAAATCTTTATCGAACATAGAATTCCCCTCGATAATCCCTTTAAACCCAACAATTAAACTACTCGCACATAATAGAAATAAAAGACATGATTAAATAAAGAGAAGGAGATTGATGAATTAGTCTCTCGATTTTAAGAACTAAGTCCGGAGAGAACCTCTTCACCAATCTCGTAAGTAAAGAACAAAGCTTAAGAAAATAGATGTAAAAGAAAGTACAAAAGTAATAAAGAAGAAGCACGAAAGTAATACTTAAAATAAAGAAGGAGATGGAAGAAGAAGGCTCTCGAATTTAAGAACTAGGTCTGAAAAGAACTTCGCTACCAATCTGAAAAGTAAATGACAAGAAGTAAAGAGCAAAAAGTAAGAACTAAACTAAACTAAAAATGGTGTAAAAGAAAGCATATGGTTTTTGGTCTCTAAAACACATATTTATAGGTGTTTAGCTCTACTTACGTAGGTCTTTTGGGTTTCTCCTTGAGGAGAATTGAAGGGGCCTTGCAATTGGGCTTACGGGACGAAACTGGCTCTCCTGGTCGCGGCAAACTGCCTCTTGGCCGCGGGTGGAGGGCTTCTGCCCGAGGTGAACTGGGACGTTGATAAGAACATCCCCATTGAGGGTATCTCAATGGATATATCATATTAAAATATATTAAAAAATAAAGAAAAACAAAATTTAGAAAAAAATGAGTGAGAATCGGTTCGCATATGAGATATTTTGAGAACCCCATGAGAACCCCTCTCATGAGACACATGTCAATTTCTTAATGGTTCATGCATTTTGTGATTAAACAAATACCCAACACTTTAAAATATCAATGAAATAGTTTATATATTGTTATTTTTTTAGTTTTTATTTTCTTATAAATCATAAAATAAAATTATCTATCTATCAAGTTCCATTAAGCATGAGATTCATTTATATATTAATATTGTTTTTAATTGATATTAGTTAAGGTTAATATATAATATAAATTAGTAATATTATAGTTAATACAATAATATTAGATTTCAGAAAAAAAATCTGAGATTTGAAAAATTAAAATTTTGTTTTTTTAACAGCAAAAATTAAAATTTTGTTATTATTTTTCTTATATATATATATGTGTGTATATTTATATATATATATATATGTTATCTATGTTTTCTTGAAATTTAAGTTTTATTATTTTATAAGTTTAAATTAATGTAATTTTATGCTTAATTGTGTTATTTAAGATAATGTAACTATTTGATTATATTATTTATAATATATTGTATTATTAATATTTTATTAACATTATTAATATTTACGGTTTTATTAATTTTACTATTATAGATAATATAAATAAATATAGCTAATTAATATAATTGAATATATTTAAGATGTAATTTGATATGTTATAAATTTTTTAAAATTAATTTTATTAAAATTTTAAATTTTTTAAAATTAATAATGTTATATTGATGAGATACTTTTGTGGGTATCTCACCAATGGAGGCAAAATTTTGTGATGGAGTTCTCAACAAAAAAATTGTTAAAAATATTAGTATTATATTTATGAGGTACCCTTGGAGTATCAAACTATTGGGGATGCTCTAACACCGGTTTTTGACCATTTTTATGGATCACTTTCATATTCTTTTGCAGGTGTTTTAACTCCGATTTCAATAATTTTCAAATGATTTCTATCTTTTAGTGTTTTGAAAGACGTTTCAGGTAACTCGGAGTAAAAGAGTGCATTTCGGAACAAAAGTACGTTGTTGGATAAACTTAGACCGTCAGAATCTTTGCCATAATATAAGGCCTTCTCACCGTCTGATCATCACCAAATTTGGATACAACAAAGTAGAGACAACCAGCTTTCAAATGCAATTGGATTGGGGACAATCCAATGGTTGGATCCTAAAATATACAGGAAGCACCGAAGACCGACGAAGCTGCCGAGAAGCAGTCCACTGCGGGTCGAGAGCTCCCACCGGCAGCCAAACACCAGTTCGCCACTCCTGGAGAGCACGGACCCGCGGTCAAACACCAGTTCGCCAATCCTGGAGAGCACGGACCCGCGGCCAGAGCCAGTTTCGCCTAAATCAAGTCGTTTCTTCACCCGAGGTCAAAACCATCTTTTCCCGTCAAACCCTAACTCGACCAAAACGAGTTGAAGACCTATAAATACTTCTTTTACAGCCACAATTTCGTTACCCCCGTTTGTTACACTTTTAGACTTGTTTTGCACCGAACTTTTGCTCTTGTTCTTTGTTCTTTGTTCTTTGTGTAGGGAGATAGGGATTTTCCTTGAACCCTTTTGTTTGATTTCTTATCTATTGATTGTGCAATTCAGAAGCTTGATTTTGTCTTGCATGGTGGTGGCTGAGTAATCTCCTTGTTGGGTATAGGGGTTTGAAGGGCCTCTCATGGTTCGATTTTAATTGAGTTTTTTGCCTAGGATACCGATTAGGGTTCTTCGTTCTATTCTTGTTGTTAATGTGTTGCTTGACTAACCGTCTTATCAACTGATATTAGGCGTTTTAGAGCCACGAGAGTGATGAATCTAATCGCTTGACCTAGGGTAGACGAGCAAAACCATCACAAGATTTCGGAAGTATACTTGTGGAGGAGTTGTAGGCGTAAACGACATTTGAGAGTATCATTCACTTCTTGCGCGGGCGGAGACGAAAGCTACCGTCCGAGTACTGAAGTGAGTAGGTGTGTAGGATTACAGGAGTAGACTACACACAGCGTATGTGTTCCAAGTTCAAGAACCCAAAGACGACAAAAGTCGCTTTAGAAATCCTAGCGAATTCTCGGTGAAAATCGGCCATGAACCCTAAAGAATTCCCGATTGCCCAACGCTTCGTTAATTGATTTACAACCTCGAAATAATTATTACTTGCTACTGTTCACTTAGATTAGATTTATTTATTCGGTTAGTTTAGCTTAGTTTAGTCTCGTTCGCTTTCTTATTTTCTCGCTTAGTTTAGTATAGTTTAGAGTCCTAGTTTTGAGTTCATGAAAAAAAAACATAAAACTTATTCTCGTCTTAGGTTTCCTTGCTAAATTTTTTTCTAAGGTCTCGCAGAACAGCATTCCCTCCCTGTGGATCGATACCTTAAGTACTACAACCCACATATGTGCACTTGCAGGCTTTAAGGTTTACAAATTTAAAACCTGAATTTTTTGAGACGAATCCGATTCTCATCAAGTTTTTGGCGCCGTTTCCGGGGAGGCAATCGCTACTTGTTCTACCACACTTTAGAGGTTAGTAAATCGACTATAAGACAAACTTTTTCTTTTTAATTTTTGTTTTTGTTTTTCTTCGTTTCAGGCTTTGAAACATGAATTCGCCTCTAGAACGAGATGACTACTACGAGCATTCTTGTTATCAAGATGATGAACTTGAAACTCCTTGGCTCAACTACCAACCTCGCTCACACCGCAGCCAAAACAACTCAACTTGCAAAGCCCAAGGTGCCATCAACGAACCTCTCTATGTTGAGGAGAACACAAGACGAAAAAGAATTACATCCGCGCTAACGAAATATTCGGATGAATATGATGAGATGTGGATGGTTTCCAACGCCAAGATGAACAGTATTATTCAAGAACTCAACGACTTTATGCACAAAGATGAAGGGTACTATGTAGTTTATGAACTCGATGGAGAACACGTACTCAAATTGGTTATGAAGGAGTCATCGAATGAAAGTCCCTTGGATTATCAAACTCATGTCATCAAAGAAGAACATCAAGGAGAAGAAGGACCTGTTTCTACTCCTAACCCTCACCACATTGAGCATGAGGCATACCTCGTGAAGGATGAGATGCTGGCGGATGCATCCGGGCAACCATTGTGATATGCTCAAATTAATACCCTATAAGTACTAAAGCAGTTGTTGTAGTATATGTAGGGGTCGAACACAAGGACTCACGGAAACACACAATAGATTATATAGATGAGAATCAAGCTAAGCAATTCAGTTGAACCAAAAAGCAATAGACGGTAAAAGAGTTGTAAATTCAATGGGAGAAAGATAGGTTCAGGGATATTTCTCAGGAAATCAATGAATGCAGATAAACTAACTAATCAGGGTTCAGGTTACGTACGATTCTCAAAGTCAAATCACTAAAGTATAATTAACCAACTGTCGTTGCGAGAATTATCTAAATCTAAACTTCAGAATCCCAAATCTCTTTGCAAATTCCTAAGAATAAATCAGCTTTAATATCGAGTTTGATATGTTCACAAATCAACGAAACCAAATCTCTTTGCGAATAATTAATTTGCTCACCGTAGGTTCTATCAGGTTTCTCAATTGCACTATCGTGCCTAATCGATTAACCTAAGATATAAGTTCTAGGTGATCAATCCAGAAATAGCTTTGAGAACAACCTAAGGAGAAGAACTAATTTAGATTATGAACCCTAAACAACTAATCAACCTAGCATTCAAAGAAATCCCTTATGAGAATCCTTAAACCTAAAGTGGATCGACTCAGACATGGAAATTGAAGCAATAAACATGTTTGAATAAATCATCAAATAAATAAATAGAAAGAGTAACAAGAGGGTTCAAAATCTTCTCTCGGACGAACAGAGTTTCAGACTTGTCTCCCTTCAAAAGCTCTCTCACATAATCAAAGTAAAATAAAGCGTAGCCATTAAAGTGGCTGTAAAATCCTATTAAATAACATAAATCACGTTTTGGGGCTTTTTGTAAATAATAAAGTCTTCTGGGCAATTTTGCAATTCTTCAACTCTTAGAAAAGTCGCGACTCGTGTCTGCTGTGGTGAGTATCGACCGACACTAGTCAGTATCGATCGATACCGAAGCTTCAAATCGGGTACTCAGCTACACGAACTTCTGCTTTGCTCCAAAATGCTCCAGAAAGCTCCAATATATCCAATTATGCTCCACACGTGATAAAACCTGTAAAAGGCTCTAAAACACTACGAAATAGTAGAAAGACTCTATAAAACGGACTTATATCATGGCTTAAAAGGGGTAAAAACCATGATATATCAACTCCCCCAGACTTAGCATTTGCTTGCCATCAAGCAAATAGAAAGCTAAACCAGAGAAAAAGGCTTGAAAACATAAAGACTCTCTTGTTCTTGAAACACTGCAATGACCCTTTTCCGTAGTGCTCCACATATCACCTAACCAGTTTCAGATCTAACCACCATGTACTTCTCCGTAGACATTCGCAGCTTCCCAGACTACACACATTATTTTACAACATCGTTCAATCAAGCCTTCCTCGCCAATTTCATCGCAGTGATTAATACCAAGAACCTTCTAGATTCTTTCCCATACAATATCATGACAAGGAACCATCCAATTTCACACTTTCTGGTATTATTTTATCTCCCCCAGAGTTATTTCTCATTATATCTCTTGCATGTACATATTAAGGTTCGAGACGCGAGTATTGATGGTGTTTGCCACCGAATCCCCGGTTCTTCCCTCAAAAGTAATCAAAGGTGTAGGCGAATAATGGTATCATAGAAAATTTTCCTAACCTCGCTTTCACCTTTGTGTGATCATTTCCTCTGAAGTAGAATAATGGCTGGAAATTTTCCTAACTCTCTACTCAGAATAAAATCATCTCATCTTTTAATGCATCTTATTTATTAAATTGTAACAGGGAGAGAATTACCATCACTTTAAACACGTGGGTTCCTTTGTCAGATACGAATGAGGAATTAAGCTCTATGGACATCAATCACATCAATGAAGTGCAAAAGTTTGGCTCAGGCTTTAAGGAACTTTGCTAGAAACATGAGTGTCTTCTAGTTAACTGGTCAGCCTTTGGATTTTTCATTAGTCGATCTGTAACTGATTCTGTAATAATGGTCACTTAGAAGCAGAGTCAGAACAAAAGATTCAAGAAAAAGATCACAGTCTCCAACAAAGTTTTGACTCAATAAAAACAAATTTTTACTCAAAAACGACTGACTTTAAGAAAAACAAAAACAATGTCAGCGACTACCTACCCCAGACTTGAACAACGCTGTCCCCAGTGTTATCTAGCCTAGAGTTGGTAAAAGAAAACAAAAGAACAGAATAGAATTATGTAAAACAAGAAGTTACCGTGCTAGAACATCGAGTATCGACCGACACACGGCCTGGTATCGAGCGATACCAGGCTTAAGTTGATACGATGAAATTTTCTGATTCGCGTAAGGTGTCGACCGACACCAATAGGGTATCGATCGACACATGGGTGATTTCGAGTTTGCTCCTTGTTCATCCTGACACAAAACACAAAACGAAAAATAAAAAGAAAAGACTTATATACAAACTCACCAGTGGGTTGCCTCCCACCAAGCGCTCGTTTAACGTCATTAGCTTGACTGTACCGCCATTCAGTAAGGAGAAGATTGAGAACTTACTCCCATGCAAGCTCC
Source organism: Eutrema yunnanense (assembly GCA_002933935.1). Taxonomy (NCBI): domain Eukaryota; kingdom Viridiplantae; phylum Streptophyta; class Magnoliopsida; order Brassicales; family Brassicaceae; genus Eutrema; species Eutrema yunnanense. The sequence continues at coordinate 125,790 of PKML01041177.1, read as the reverse complement.
ACAACTTGACATTGCCAGTTTCAGAGTTCTGCTCAACATGCTCTCCACAAACTCCTTTCCTTTCTCTTTCAGCTCCGAAGTAAGAAGAACTATAGCCTTGGAGAATGGTTTCGAAGTTCCTTTGCACTTCACCTTGTATTCAATCGAATCCCCATCATACTTCTGAGGGATTAAAGTCATAGAAGCAGCACCCTTCACTCCTTTGCTCTTCACCTTAGATGTTTTGACATCTTTCTTGGTGATGACAGAAGGACTATCTAGAAGTTCTATGATAGTTGGCTTGTCAGGAGGCTCTTCCAAAAGATCAACTACCAATGTATCTCCTGTAACAATGGTGATGCAAGAGATATGTGTGGGAGTTCCTCTAGTAGGAATGGCTTTGTAGTACACCTCCTTGTCAATGTACGAGAACGAGATTCTCTTATTGAGCGTATCCATAATTGCACCAGCCGTAGCCATGAACGGTGTTCCAAGAATCAACTGCGTACTAGATCTTGCACTCATCTCCACAACCTCAAAATCGGTAGGAACCAGACAATCTCCTACTTTAACCATCAAATCAGGGATTGTACCGTTTGGAACCGATGTGGTAGAGTTCGCGAATGTGATAGATTTCTTGGGAGATCGAATATCAGCTCCCGATCTCTCTGCAATTGCCCTTGACATGACATTGACGCTAGCCCCCGAGTCAACGAGAGACTCTTTGAATTCAACTGCAGAGATAGAGCATGGAACTGAGAATATACATGGGTCTTCCCTCTTAGTCAACTGCCTCAGCGGTAGTGACTTGCTTCTTGCCTTGATAAAGAGTACTTCGATCTCTTCCAGAGTTTCTCTGAGGTGTCTGGGTGGCATGGGATATGGGTCCTTAGGTTTGTAAACCCTTTCTGCACTCAACTCGGGTTTCGTTTCAGCAATTGAACTGGTATCGACCGACACAGTAGTGGTGTTGATCGATGCTTTTGCTCTGGAATCGTCCCTGGCAGAACTTTGGACGTGTGTCGATCGATACAAGGGAGTATCGGTCGACACAGGGGTGGTGTTCGAATTCTCATCGTCAGATATATCATCAACAAAAGGAAGCTCCACAACCAACTTATCCAGCATAGTTTTGCATCTGGCGTCCTCCCATTCCTTCTTTGTCATCTTAGGAGGCATAGGATAAGGTATTACGGGTTTGTACACCCTCTCCTTGACAATCTTTGGTCCCTTCTCGATATGCGCCTCAGTATCGACCAACACAGAAGGAGTATCGATCGATACACGGGATTTTGGATCTCCTCGTGCAGGTGTCTAGACTGGTATCGATCGACACTGGCTGGTATCGATCGATACACGGGATTTTTCAGAATCCCAGTCGTCATCTATAGCAAGATCGACGAAAGTCTCTGCAATTAGGTTGTTCTTCACTCCTGTAATCACCTCTTTTCCACTCGTCAAGGTGATGGAATTGATGTATGCTCTTGGATTCTCAGTTTTCCCTGGAAGAAAACCTTCCTGCCTCTTCACAGCTGCTGCTGTTTGAGCAACCTCAGTTTCCAGCTTCCTCTGAGAAAGATTGATAGCTTCGATTTTCTTATTGAGATCAGTGTACAGAGAGTCAATCTTTCCATTGAAATCCACTTGCAACTTCTGCTGTCCCTGAAGGATCTGTTCAAACATGGATTCCATCTTACTCTTTGTGGACTCTGGAGAGATGGGTTGGTACGAAGAGTTCCCATAATTGCGAGTGAAATCGCTGCTCTGGAGTGGTTTCTGAGCAAATTGTGTTGCTCCAAAGCCAGATTGGTTTCCCTCAAACTTTACCCACCTTGCTGATTATTGTTGTTGAAGTTTCGGTTGTTGTTGTACCCAAATCGCTGACCCTGAAAACCAGAACCACCAACGTAGTTAACATCTTCCACTTCATCTTCATCAATATTGCGACTATATAGCGACTGATTTACGACTACATAGCGACTGGTTTTATTGACGAAATTCAAAATGGTAATACTGTACCATTTTTGTATTACCTAGCAATTTGGAAATCATATGCAAACTAATAAGAAGACTACACACGTTAAAATGAAAGAAACATTAATACAAAGAAATCATCATACATTATTTTAACATATCAAGTACAAACCAATACAAAGAAAATTTAATGTTCAAAAACATGATATAAAATGATAGACTAGGGTGTAGAATCATGCTGCCGACCTGATTGAGAAGCCATGAAGTCCATAAAATTTGGATCGGTTTCACGAAGATACCTTTCCACCAGTGAATAATGCTCGAACTTGTCTTTGTGATCAGCTGCAAGTTGGGTAAGCTTGCTTTGGTTGTCAGATGCAAGTTGAGTAAGCTCTGCCTCACACCGAGCGTTAGAAGCAGCTTGTTTTTCTATTTGGCGTTGAGCTTCTTCCAACTTGTCTTGCAGAGCTTGAAACGATGAAGAGCTGTCCTCGAACTTGCGTTTTCCACCAACATGAGACTCTGCGAGGCTTCTTATTCCATATGGCCTACCTCTTTCATCCGTGAAAGTTGACTGCAGAAATAAAACATATATTTATGAAACGCAAAGGACAGAAAACCAAAGATAACAAAGATAACATGTATTTACCTGAAGAAAGAGGTCGTTGTACTCCTCTGTGGTTAGCTCTCGCTGTTGCGACCTACCGTCTGAAGTTTCAGGCCCGATATCTTGCATCTTAGCTTGCAAGTTCTTCTCGTAAGTTTGCGCGATCCTCTCAGCCTTCAAATCAACAAACGTCCCATCTGATTTTGTGTGAGTCTTCACAAAAACCTCACCGATACTAACCGGTCTTCCCAATTCCTCTTCCCGAAAATGTAACATATAAATTTGTTACATAATAGAAAGTTGCAAAAGTATTAGATAGTGAATTTATACTTACCATTTCTTGTTGGATTTGTTGATATGACTTTTGGCCTGATACGTGCTTGTGCACACTAAGGCCTTTACGGTCAGATTTCCGAGCAGCAGATGTGGTCTTACTCCTCTCTCGAGCTTCTTCAGTGTCCCAACACTCTGTCATTGTTGTCCAGAGAGTTGGGTTAATCCAGTGTGGTCGCTGTCGAGAAGTCCTCGCGGTGCTTACCATATCTTTCATTCGCCTTTGACAAATCCTCTCGAAATGTTGTTGTACTACCCCTGAGATTAAGGGATCCCAGGTGTGCGTTTTCTATAAGAGAAGTGTGATTCGAGTTAGTGGACAGAATATAAAGAAAGGCATAGAATAGCATGGACAGAAGAGAAATGCGTACCGCGAACTCGACGAAGTACCTTTCTTGTCTATCCCGAGGCACAACAGTCCAACTGTAGTATGGACCATCAAACTTGTTTGTGAACACCTTGGTGATCTTCCTTGTCAGCTTTCCCTTGTCACGGCCAAACCTAAACATAGACAAATAAGTGCCTTGAACATTAAAACCCTCACAATTACAGCAAAACAAAGAAGACACAATCCAAACCTGATATGAACTAAACCTTTCCCTAGCACATAATCTTCTTTACACCAAAAAAAGAAGACCATAAACTAACCAAACAAATACAAACATTCTAATCTTGAAAAAGAACTTTACCAGCAACGTCAAACAACAAGTAAGAGCTTTTCAGTGACCAGAACTAGAAGCCGCAGCATAATACCAAGAGAGAATGACACTAAACTTAGAGCTTTTCAGTGATCACACTCAAAGCTTTTCAGTGACCAGAACTAGAAGACGCAGGAAACCACAATCTAAATCCAACATCATACAAAAACATGTTACATACATAAAGGATTGAGACATCATTCAGTACATAGATAGAGATCAAATTTCATCAGTACAAAAATAAAACATATCTAGCTTCATCAGTACAAAAACAAAACAAATAAAAGAAGACACGATCCAAACCTGATATGAACTAAACCTTTCCCTAGTACAAAATCTTCTTTACACCAAAACAAAGAAGACCATAAACTAACCAAACAACTTGAGGTTCAGATGATTGTCGATGTTTTGCAGAGGGTATTTGAAGATCTTGGAGTCGGCAGCGCTTGAGGTTCAGATGATTGTCGATGGATTGTCGGACCTTGAGATGGAGATCATTCGAGTGGTTGCTNTACCGCGAACTCGACGAAGTACCTTTCTTGTCTATCCCGAGGCACAACAGTCCAACTGTAGTATGGACCATCAAACTTGTTTGTGAACACCTTGGTGATCTTCCTTGTCAGCTTTCCCTTGTCACGGCCAAACCTAAACATAGACAAATAAGTGCCTTGAACATTAAAACCCTCACAATTACAGCAAAACAAAGAAGACACAATCCAAACCTGATATGAACTAAACCTTTCCCTAGCACATAATCTTCTTTACACCAAAAAAAAGAAGACCATAAACTAACCAAACAAATACAAACATTCTAATCTTGAAAAAGAACTTTACCAGCAACGTCAAACAACAAGTAAGAGCTTTTCAGTGACCAGAACTAGAAGCCGCAGCATAATACCAAGAGAGAATGACACTAAACTTAGAGCTTTTCAGTGATCACACTCAAAGCTTTTCAGTGACCAGAACTAGAAGACGCAGGAAACCACAATCTAAATCCAACATCATACAAAAACATGTTACATACATAAAGGATTGAGACATCATTCAGTACATAGATAGAGATCAAATTTCATCAGTACAAAAATAAAACATATCTAGCTTCATCAGTACAAAAACAAAACAAATAAAAGAAGACACGATCCAAACCTGATATGAACTAAACCTTTCCCTAGTACAAAATCTTCTTTACACCAAAACAAAGAAGACCATAAACTAACCAAACAACTTGAGGTTCAGATGATTGTCGATGTTTTGCAGAGGGTATTTGAAGATCTTGGAGTCGGCAGCGCTTGAGGTTCAGATGATTGTCGATGGATTGTCGGACCTTGAGATGGAGATCATTCGAGTGGTTGCTCTGAGGTGCTCCGTATGAGCTGGGTCGGAGGTGGAAATTCCCGGACATTGACGGTTGCTGCTGGCGTTGACGGTTGACGGTTCATAGGAGGTGACGACAGATTCGGCTGCAATTGGGCCGCCAGCGTGAAGGTGTACTGCGGCGATAGAGGGTTCACTGGTCGCGACGAAGCTTCGGCTCTCTGAGAGACGTTGGGAACGAATTTCTTCCGGCGTTTACCACCGTTCTTATCTGCCAGCATCGTGTGCTTCGATTGAAAGGGGATGAAGATGAAAGGCGAAAAGAATGAAGAAAATGAAGAGATTGAAAAAGATTGAAGATGAAGAAGATGAAGATGAAGGCGAAGAGATTGGAAGAAGAAGAACAAAATGGTTCTCGATTGAAAAGAGACGAAGGATATGAAAGTATTTCGGACTTAGGGTTTCGTAGGTTTTGTTTTTTTAATCTGAATAAAAACAGATCTAGTTAAGGATTTGTATGTGTGACTTATACCAATTAGTTACTCTAGCCCACTGGTAAATCTCGCATAAATGTTCTTCTCCCCCCCCACTGTTCGAGCTGGGTGAGAGGACAAAAGGATTGTTTTTTTATTCTGAATAAAAAATGATCTAGTTAAGAGTTATTCAGTGTGACTTATACCTATTAGTTACTCTAGCCCACTAGTAAATCTCGCACACATCTTGTCCCTCCACGGTTCGAGTCGTGGTGAGGACAAGAAATTTTTTTTTCTGATTAAATGCAGATCTAGTTAAGAATTATTATGTGTGAAATATACCAATTAATTACTTTAGCCCATTTGTAAATCTCGCACTCATGTTCCTTTCCCCCACGGTTCAAATCCTTGTGAAGACAAGTTTTTTAATGTTTTTTTTACTTAAAACGACAAATAAGCGAAAAAGTAAAATTACACCGAAATTGTGACATAAATGACATAGTTAATTAGTAGAGCTTTTCGTCATCTGATTCTTCATCAGAAGACGACAAATTACACCGAAATTCATCTTCTGGTTCCACATCTCTGACATCGTAATCGAGGTTTATTTGGTCTCCTTGTACGAAATCGTCGAGTACAAGATCTTCAATTGTAGTCATCAATACAACATCATCATTTTCTGTTTGCAAAAGAGTCGGTTCTATTTTTTCATATAATTCCCATGAAACGTTTCCCCTTGGATTCACTTTTAGAACATTGAGCCACAACTGCTTCGGTTTATTTATGTATGGGTACGAAATATAACAAACTTGATCCGCTTGCGAGGCTATTTATATAACAAAAATGTATATATAAGTTATACATCAGTATATATATATATATATATATGATATCGATATTAATAAGTACGTACCTAGAATAAATGGTTCGTATTTGTTGTATTTTCTCGATGAAAAATCGTCTACAACACCACCATTGCTCCTCCGAGTGCCTCTACCGATAACAGGGTCATACCAATTACACTTAAAAAGTGTGATTCTCAAATTGACCATCCCCTCGTACTCGAGTTCTATGATATCATTTAAGGTCCCGTAGAAATCTGCTTCATCAGATGCATCAGTGTAATTTTGACCTTTAACATAGACCCCATAGTTACATGTCTTTCGTCCAGCTCCGTGATTCTGCGTATGAAACAAATAGCCTCTGGTAAAATACATTGGCCATGTTTTGACCTTATTCAAAGGTCCATGCACTATCTCTTGAACCCAAGTAGGAAATGGAATCGTGGCGTTCCAGTAAGTAACCTGCATATATATAAAAAAAATAGTGTAAATCTATATATAAGTATAAATATATGCATAGTTATGAATATTTTTAGACATACATATTCTTTCACCCATAAATGATATTCGTAGACATTCGCAGCTTTTCCAGACTCCATACATTATCCCACAGCTTTGTTCAAGTAAAACCTTCATCGCCAGTTTCATCGCTGCACATAATGTTCAAGAACCTTCTAGATTCTTTACCAGACAATATCATGAGAAGGAACCACCCTTTTTCACACTTTTTGTATCAATTTCTCTCCCCCAGACTTATTTCTTATTATGTTCTTTCTTTTATTTTCAGCTTTGCATATAGACATCAAGGTATGAGACGCGAGTACTGATGGTGTTTGCCACTAAATCTTCGGTTCTTCCCTCTCTATGTATCAAAGGATGTAGGCGAATAATGGCATCATAGGAAAATCCTAGCCTCGCTTCCAATCTTTTGTGTGATCATTCCCTCTTAAGTAGAATAATGGGATCGCTGGAAATTTTCCTAACCCTCTACTCAGAAGAAAATCATTTCAATCTTTTATGCTCTTATTTATCAACTTATAATAGGGGAGAGATATACTATTACTCTAAACACATGGGTTCCTTTATCAGATATGAATGATGAATCAAGCTCTAAAAACACTAACCACATTGATGAAGTGCAAAAATTTGGCTGAGGCTTCAGAAGAACTCTGCTGGAGACATGGATGTTTTCTAGTCAATTGGTCAGTCTTTGGATTTTTCATTAGTCGATCTAGAACTGATCCTGTAACACTGTGCACTCAAAAACAAAATCACATCAATAGTTTCAAGCACATGATCATTATCTCCAACAAGTTTTGACTCAATAAAACGACAATTTTTTTTATTTTATAACTCTAAGAAAAACAAAGACAATGTCAACAGACACCTCCCCCAGACTTGAACAACACTGTCCCCAGTGTTATCTAGCCTAGAGTCAGTGAAAGAAAACAAAAGAACAGAATAAAATTGGGAAAAACAAGAAGTTACCTTGCTTATGAGAACTCGAAGCTGTACAAGGAGATTGTCGTTTTATTGAGTCAAAAAAATTGTAAGCTGAAAAAAAAATTGTCGTTTTATTGAGTCAAAACTTGTTGGAGATAATGATCCTGTGCTTGAAACTATTGATTTGATTTTGTTTTTAAGTGCACAGTGTTACATGATCAGTTCTAGATCGACTAATGAAAAATTCAAGGACTGACCAGTTGACTAGAAAACATCCATGTCTCCAGCAGAGTTCTTCTGAAACCTGAGCCAAATTTTTGCACTTCATCAATGTGGTTAGTGTTTTTAGAGCTTGATTCATCATTCATATCTGATAAAGGAACCCATGTGTTTAAGTTATGGTATCTCTCTCCCCTGTTATAAGTTGATAAATAAGAGCATAAAAGATTGAAATGATTTTCTTCTGAGTAGAGGGTTAGGAAAATTTCCAGCGATCCCATTATCCTACTTAAGAGGGAATGATCACACAAAGGATTGGAAGCGAGGCTAGGATTTTCCTATGATGCCATTATTCGCCTACATCCTTTGATACATAGAGAGGGAAGAACCGGGGATTTGGTAGCAAACACCATCAATACTCGCGTCTCATACCTTGATATGTATATGCAAAGCTGAAAATAAAAGAAAGAACATAATAAGAAATAAGTCTTGGGGAGAGAAATTGATACAAAAAGTGTGAAAAGGGTGGTTCCTTGTCATGATATTGTCTGGTAAAGAATCTAGAAGGTTCTTGAACATAAGCTGCAACGATGAAACTGGTGATGAGGGTTTTATTTGAACAATGCCGTGGGATAATGTGTGGAGTCTGGGAAAGCTGCGAATGTCTACGGAGAAGTACATGGTGGTTAGATCAAAAGCTGATTAGGTGACATTTGGGTACTTGGAAAGAGGGTCATTTCGATGGTTCATGAACAGGTGAGTCTCCGCGTTTTCAAACCTCTTTCTCTGGTTTAGTCTTCTATTTGCTTGAGGGCAAGCAAAAGGCTAAGTCTGGGGGAGTTGATATATCATGGTTTTTACCCTATTAAAGCCATGATATAAGTCCATTTTATAGAGTCTTTATAGTATTTTGGAGTCTTTTAGAGTCTTTTACAGGTTATAGCACGTTGGGAGCATTATTGGAGATATTGGAGCTTTCTGGAGTAGTTTGGAGCAAAGCTAAAGATCGTGTTGCTGAGTACCTGAATTCACGTCGAGTATCGATCGATACCCCTTGGTATCGACCGACACTCATCGCAGCAAACACAACCCGTGACTTTTCCAAGAATTGAAGAATTGCAAAAGTGCCCAGAAGACTTTAATATTTACAAGAAGTCCCAGAACGTGTTTTAACTATATAATTAGGTTTTCAGCCACCTGTTTAGGCTATGCTTTATTTTGTTTTGGTTTAAGAGAGAACTTGGTGAGAGAGACAAGTCTGAATCTCCCTTCGTCCGAGATCAGATCTCAGAACATCTTGTTACTCTTTCTTATTTTCTATTGAGTATTTATTCAAACATGTCTATTGATTCAATTTCCATGTCTGAGTAAATCACCTGTTAGGTTTGGGGTTTTCTCATAGGGATTTCTTTGAATGCTAGGTTGATTATCTGTTAGGATTCACTATCTAAATTAATTCTTCACCATAGGTTGTTCTCAAAACTAATTCTGGATTGATGACCTAGAACTTAGATCTTAGTATAATTGATTAGGCACGAGAGTGCGATTAATTACCTGATAGAATCTATAGTGAGCAAATTGATTATTTGCAAAGAGATTTGGTTTAATTGATTTGTGAACATATCAAACCTGAACTTTAAAGCTGATTTAGACTTTAGGATTCGCAAAGAGATTTGGAATTCCTAGGATTTAGATTTAGATAGTTTTCGCAACGAGAGTTGGTTAGCTATATTTTAGTGATTTGAGTTCAAGAACCGTGCTTAATCTAAATCATGTTAGTTAATTTAGCTGCATTCATTGATTTCCTGAGAAATACCCTGAACCTCTCTGCCTCCAACTGAATTTACAACACCTTTAATTGCATACTTGCTTTCAATTACATCTTTTGATTTAGCATATTTTGGATCTATATAATCTACTTTGTGAAGTCTTGAGTTCTTGTGTTCGACCCCTGATTTACTGCAGCAACTGCTTTAGTACTATTTAGGGTATTAATTTGAGCATATCACTTGGGCATAGGGTTTCCAAGGCAGGGATCGAAGTTGACAAAGCCAAGATTCAGGTCATGACAAGCCTTCAGCTGATGCGGTCTATCTCTGAGATTCGAAGCTTCCTTGGTCATGCTGGGTTTTACATGAGGTTCATCAGGAATTTCTCTAAGCTTGCACGCCCACTCACCGCCCTGTTGTGCAAGGAAGTTATATTTGATTTCACACCTGATTGCCTTGATGCCTTCGAGGAGATTAAGAAAGCATTGGTGAGTGCTCCTATTGTCCAACCACCTGATTGGAGCTTACCTTTTGAGGTTATGTGCGATGCGAGTGACTTTGTTGTTGGAGCTGTGTTGGGTCAGAGGAAATAAAAGAAACTCCATGCTATTTATTATGCCAGCATGACGTTGGATGATGCTCAGCAAAATTACAACACCACTGAGAAGGAGTTACTTGCAGTTGTCTTCTCTTTTGAGAAATTTCGATCCTACTTGATTGGGAGCAAGGTTATTGTTCACAGCGACCATGCTGCTCTCAATTACTTGCTGCAAAACAAGGACCTCAAGCCTCGTCTTTGCCGATGGGTACTTTTGCTCCAAGGGTTCGATATCGAGATCAAGGACAAGAAGGGAGTTCAGAATGGAGTTGCTGACCACCTATCGCGAATAAAGATCGATGAAGACGTGCCTATTGATGATTTCATGCCAGAGGAGCGTATCTACTTCATTGAGACTCAGCTTCAGGATGTTTGTTCCGAAAATCTGAAATTTTCGCGAGTGCAGACCTTCCGTATCGATCGATACTCATCTAGTGTCGGTCGATACCCGTCACCATTCGGACCTATTTTGCCTATGGACTACGTCGATTTGTCTGAGGAGTATCTAGCCACTGTCTCTGACCCCGATCGACCATGGTATACTTCTTGAGATGCTTCAGAAAGCTGAAGCAACTCAAGAAGTATGAGAAGAAGAAGTTTATGCGTGAGATGAGGCGATTCTTCTGAGATTCTTTTTCATTGTCATGGGTCTGAGTATGCTGGACACTTCGCCACTTTTAAGACTGTGTCCAAGGTTCTTCAAGCAGGCTTCTGGTGGCCTACCATGTCCAGGGATGCTCACATGTTTATCTCAAAGTGTGATGTCTGTCAGAGGAGAGGGAAAATCATCAAGAGACATGAGATGCCACATAATTTCATCCTTGAGGCTGAAGTTTTTGATTGCTGGGGCATAGATTTCATGGGTCCTTTTCCCCCATCACATGGGAACAAGTACATCTTGGTTGCTGTGGACTATGTTTCCAAGTGGGTGGAAGCGATTTCCAGCAAAACCAACGACTCTTCAGTGGTTCTTAAGCTGTTTAAGACCATTATTTTTCCTAGATTTGGAGTACCTCGAATTGTTATAAGTGATGGTGGCACTCACTTTATTAACAAAGTTTTCGAGAAGCTACTAAAGAAACATGGTGTGAATCATCGTGTGGCTACTCCATATCACCCTCAGACTAGTGGGCTGGTCGAAGTTTCGAACAGGCAAATCAAGGAGATTTTGGAGAAGACAGTGGGTACTACTAGGAAGGATTGGTCTGCGAAGTTGGATGACGCGCTATGGGCCTACATGACTGCTTTCAAGAAGCCGGTGGGCACTACACCATTTCATTTGCTTTATGGGAAAGCATGTCAACTTCTAGTGGAAATCGAGCATAAGGCAGCTTGCACTACAAAGATGATGAATTTTGACATCAAACCTGCTGCTGAGAGGCGATTGGTCCAACGGAATGAGCTGAATGAGATTAGGCATCACGCCTATGAGAACTCGAACCTGTACAATGAAAGGACTAAGGCATATCACGACAAAAAGATCCTCTCCAGACACTTCGAACCCAATGACCAGGTACTTATGTATAACTCTCGTTTACAATTGTTTCCTGAAAAATTGCGTTCTCGTTGGTGAGGTCCTTTCACGATCAAGGAAGTCAGACCACACGGTGCAGTTGTCCTGTTAAGTACATCAGGCGAGGAGTTCACTGTCAATGGACAGAGGGTGAAACACTATTGGGCGAAAGCCGAGATTCCAAGAGGACACATGGTGCCTCTGGATGATGCACCCACCGCCTGATCTTCCGTAAAGTCAAGCTAGTGACGTAAAACAAGCGCTTGGTGGGAGGCAACCCACTGGTAAATCTGTACATATGAGTCTTTTATTTTTCTAGTTTTTGTTTTGTGTTTCTTTGTGTCAAGTGAACCAAATTCGAAGGAGCAGTATTGATCGACACCAGTTTTAAGACACTATTTCTAGAGTATTTTCAGGTTTTAGCACAATTGGAGAAAAGGAGCCGTTTTGGGTGAAAATGAGCATATGGAGATGCAGAGTCATGTAGAGACGTCAGAAGTTTGTCATTTTTTGAAGAACTTTCCACCGATGGATTGAGCTCAAATTTGGATACAAGACAGATCAATGGATTAGCTTTCATTGGGAAGTGGTTTGAGGCCATTCCAATGGTGTGATCGAAAGTTATGCCAGTGTTCGGGAAGACAGTCCAGTCTGGCGAGCAGCAGAGTCGACACGTAAGCAGGATATCGATCGATACTAGTCAATATCGACTGATACCGACTTCAGGAAGAAGGAAGCGTGACCTTTTACAAGTTTTAAGTTTGCACCTTGGTCCAGAAGACTTTAATAATTACTAGAAGCCCCAAAACGAGTTTTAGGTTGTAAATTAGGTTTTTCAATCACCTTTGTTGGCTACGCTTTATTTTACTTTGGTTTTGGTGAGAGAGCTTTTGGATGGAGATAAGTCTGAAACTCTGTTCGTCCGAGAGAAGATTTCGAACCCTTGTTTCACTCTCTTCTTTTTTATTTATTCAAGTAATTATTCATTCATGTTTATTGTTTCAATCTCCATGTCTGAGTAGATCATCTGTTAGGTTTAGGGTTTTCTCATATGGATTTCTCTGATTGCTGGTAATTGATTAGTTATGATTCACCATCTGAATTAGTTCTTCACCATAGGTTGATCTCAAAGTAATTATAGGTTGATGAATCTGGAACTTAGATCTTAGGTTAATCGATTAGGCACGACAGTGAAATTGAGTAATCTAATAGAACCTAGGGTGAGCAAAATAACTATTCGCAAAGAGATTTGGTTTAGTTGGTTTGTGAACAAATCAAACTTGAACTAAAGGCTAATTTATTCTTAGGAATTTGCAAAGAGATTTGGGATTCTGAAGTTTAGATTTAGATAATTCTCGCAACGACAGTTGGTTAATTATAACTTAGTGATTTGAGTTCAAAAACATCGCTAAATCTGAATCCTGACTGATTGATTACCTGCATTCATTGATTTCTTGGGAAATACACTTAGCTTAATTCAATCAATAAAATCTATTGTGTGTTTTCTTGAGTCTCTGTGTATTCGATCCCCAAGTATTACAATCGACAAAGCTTTAGTACTTTAGGTTATTAATTTGAGCTTATCAGTAAGTTCCCTTTTAAAACCCCTAGGTTTTTCTTCTTCTTCCTCATTACCCATCGATCGATACCAGGCTGTGCTTCGGTCGACACCCTGACCCACAATGGTAACACCTCTTGATCTTAACACTTTCCACTCAGTTTTTTTTATTTCTTATACCTTCTCTAGGCTTGATAACACTGGGGCAGTGTTGTTTAAGTCTGGGGAAGGTAGTTGCTGACATTGTTTTTGTATTTCTTAGAGTCATAAAAAAAAATTGTTTTATCGAGTCAAAACCTGTTGGAGATTATGATCATGTGCTTGAATCTATTGTTCTGATTTTGCTTTTGAGTGACCAGTGTTACAGGATCAGTTCTAGATCGACTAATGAAAAATCCAAAACTGACCATTTGCTAGAAAACACCCATGTCTCCAGCAGAGTTCTTCTAAAGCCTGAGCTAATTCTTTGCACTTCATCGATGTGATTGATGTCCATAGAGCTTGATTCCTCATTCATATCTAACAAAGGTTGGAAGCGAGGTTAGGAAAATTTCATGTGATACCATTATTCGCCTACACCTTTGATACATAAAGAGGGGAAGAACCGGGGATTCGGTGGCAAACACCATCAATACTCGCGTCTCAAACCTTAATATGTATATGCGAATCTAAAAAAAAAAAAGAACATGATGAGAAATAAGTCTGGGGGAGAGGAAATAATACCAAAAGAGTGTGAAAATTGGGTGGTTATTTTGTCATGATATTTTATGGGAAATAGTCTAGAAGGTTCTTGGCATTGATTACAACGACGAAACTGGCGATGAGGGCTTTATTGGACAATGCTGCAAAATTATGTGTGGAGTCTGGGAAGCTGCGAATGTCTACGGAGAAGTACATGGTGGTTAGATCTGGAGCTGGTTAGGTGATATCTGGAAAACTTAGAAAAAGGGTCATTGTGATGGTTCAGGAACAGGTGAGTCTCCGTGTTTTCAAACCTCTTTCTCTAATTTAGTTTTCTGTTTTGCTTGAGGGCAAGCAAAGGCTAAGTCTGGGGGAGTTGATATATCATGGTTTTTACCCCTTTTTAGTCATGATATAAGTCCTTTTTATAGAGTCTTTCTAGTGTTTTCGCAGTCTTTTAGAGTCTTTTCAGGTTTTAGCACGTTTGGAGCACAATTGGAGATATTGGAGCATTCTGGAATTTTTTGGAGCAAAGCAGAGATCGTGTAGCTGAGGTACCCGAATCGAAGCCCGAGCATCGACCGATACACTTATGGTATCGATCGATGCCGACTGCAGACAAACACGAGTCGCGATGCAAAAAAGGAGATTGGAGATTTTGCTTTCAAGCCCATAAGACTTTATTATTTACAACAAAGCCCAAAACGTGTTTGAGGAGTATTAATTAGGTTTTTCAGCCACTTTGGTTATGACACTTCATTCTACTTTCATTCTATTCTGGTTTTTGAGAGAGAGTTTTGTTTGGGAGACAAGTCAGAACTCTGTTCGTTTGAGAGAAGATTTTGAACTCTCTTGTTACTCTTTTCTTATTGTTTAATTTAATAATCTATTCAGTCATGTTGATTGTTTCATTCTCCATGTATGAGTAGATCCATCTTAGGTTTAGGGTTTTCTCAAAGGGATTTCTCTGATTGCTGGTAATTGATTAGTTAAGATTCACCATCTGAATTAGTTCTTCACCATCGGTTGTTCTCAAAGCTTATTCTGGCCTGATCACCTAGAACTTAGATCTTAGGTTATTAAATTAGGCATGACAGTGCAATTGAGTAATCTGACTAGATTACCTAGGGTGAGCAAATTAATTATTCGCAAAGAGATTTGGTTTAGTTGATTTGTGAACATATCAAACTCGATATTAAGGCTGATTTATTCTTAGGAATTTGCAAAGAGATTTGGGATTCTGAAGTTTAGATTTAGATAATTCTTGCAACGACAGTTGGTTAATTATAACTTAGTGATTTGAGTTCAAGAACAACGCTAAATCTGAATCTTGACTGATTGGTTATATGCATTCATTGATTTCCTGAGAAATACCTTGGGCCTATATTCTCCCCATCGATTTTACAACCTCTTTTATTGTTTATTGCTTTTTGTTTCAACTGAATTGCTTATCTTGATTCGAAACGAATTGGTCTATTGTGTGATTTTCTTGAGTCTTTGTGGTTCGACCCCTAAATATACTGCAACTACAACTTAATTAGTACTTTTAGGGTATAATATTTGAGCTTATCAGCGGCCAGCCCCTGTTCATCTCAACTTCGACGTTTTGCATCCCGATCATACTTCCTCGAGCAAGACTTCTTCTCTATCAGCACTCAAGCTCCAACCAAGACACAAACTGATCTAGAGCCTACCATCTATGCATCGTGCAACATAGCTCTACCATCTGAGAATATCAAAGAAGAAGAAGCATACTCCAAGGAAGCTCCAAATATGATTTTCCATTGTGATCCGGGAGGAGATCACCATCTCGGACTTGATGACAGAAATCTCGAGTGGAAATGGCGTGATATGTTTTGTACGAAGGATTACAAGGTTAAATCAAAAGAAACTTGTCTTCGGACAAGACCTTTCTTCGACTAAGCTCACCTAGATACTGACGTCGAGCTAAACAATTTTAAACAAAAGCGCTCAATGGAAGGTAACCCATTTCGGTACGTTTTTATTTTTAGCTTTTCTTTCTTTTTCTATCGACATTATCTTTTTCTTAGTTTCAGTTTTCAAAGAAATCAAAAAATAAAAAATACACAAAATCACAAAAAAAAAAAAAAAAAAATAATAATAATAATAAAAAATGAAATGACAAAAATATGGAGATACGGTTCAGAACTGCTCGGTACAGCCCAAACCGCAAGGAAGGACTCGACCGCAAAAGAAGCTCGATAGCGGCTGCACAAGCCGGACCTGCGGCGAGCTAGCACGTGGCCGCGGTCGAGATCAACCGACCCGTGGCCGGCTTGCCAATGCTCGCGGCTGCACGAGCCCGACCCGCGGCCAGCCCCTTGCCGATCCCGAACGATTTGTTTCTATCCTCGATCGATTCCAAACCATTCCCAAACATCCCCACATCCATTCCCATCACCATATCACCATCTACTATCCCCCATTCACCACCATTCCATTCCCACATCCATTCCCCAACCGCATCCAGGTAAGTTTTTTTTTCCCCGAAACTTTTTCAATTATTACATACATCTATTATTCGTCTTTACTTGATTTATTTTACACTGAGGACGGTGTGATTTAAGTCTGGAGGAGGATTTCATACCTTACTAACCACTACTTCTTTCATTTGTTTTTGCATTTTGCATTTTTCGATGTTTTTATTAAAAAATTTTAAGTTTTTCGAAAAGCGTAAGAATACGTTTTGAGGGAATGATGAAAGGAATCCATGACGATAACCCTCCAGTGTACTTCTACGTTATCTCCTAGTAAAATGCTCTTTCGTAATTTGGTTCTAGACTAGGCGGTAGCTAGAGTTTCTGTTAATGCGAAATCCCTAGAGGACTTTAGACCGTAGAGATTCTTTATGATGGAATATGCTAGCTCTATTTTATTTGGACTTAATCTTGACTTAATTTTCTCATCAAAGGTTTAGGCAACGATAACGAACCATACATTCATAACGTACTTTTACCTTTTACCATTCTTTGTTGTACATGAATGGCCATATCATCTTTAGTTGGTATCCCACCCGAAACTTAACCATTGCGCAAACCGCATGCAACTCTCTTTGTGTCTTATGTGCATATATGTGCAAAAACGCCGGAGAGGGAGGAACGACACCGTTTTCAATCACTAAAGACGGAGACTATACGCTATCGGTGGAGGTGAATTCAACAAAGATGTGAGCTTGGTTATGCCTTGGAAAAACTCAAAAACATGGTAAATTTTCGTGCCCCTAAGACTCTATATCATAAGGGCGTTTTCCCCTTTCATCTCAAAAAAAAAAAAAAGAATCTAAAGGGAAAGGAAACAAAAGCCTAAAAAGAGTCTAGGTTGGTCAAAATACTTATGAGGCATCCATTGTTCGTTTGTGAGAAGTCTGTCATTTCTAGCCCACAGAAAATTTTAAGTCTGGGGGAGTGACAGAAAACTTATGTTTTCGGAATAAGGAGAAAGTGCAACATTTTTACGCAAGAAGAAGTGACTGGAAGTTGTGGTTATCAATTGGTCCTTCCTATCTTGCTGTTTTGCATAATATCTCGCACCATCCGGTGAATTACGATAACCCGAAACACTCTTAACCTCACCTCTAAATGCATTTAATACCTAGCCTCGATTGTCTTGGTTTAATATTTTTGATGAGAAGTTCATACCTATACTTAACGAATGTAGAGAGCTAGTTGACCTGATTTTTGGATTTTGAAATTTATTTTTCGTATGACGGATACCGTGGACTAGTTGTTACGGGAACTTCTAGTGATAATTTTCTACGCTAGATTGCGATTGATGTAGTTCGATGGTTATGGTTTAGAAGGACGGTGTCCAAGATTCCTAGTTCCCGATGATCTTTCCAAGCTTTGGTTTTGTTTTTTTTTAGGACAAAAAAGTCTAAATCTGGACAAAAAAGTCTAAATCCCGATAACACAGGTTTTTTTACCATTTTTATGGATCACTTTCATATTCTTTTGCAGGCTTTTTAACTCCGTTTTCAAATGATTTCCATGTTTTAGTGTTTTCAAAGACGTTTCAGGTAACTCGGAGTAAAATAGTGCATTTCGAAACAAAAGTACGTTTTTGGATAAACTCGGACGTCAGAAGTATTGCCATCATAGAAGACCTTCTAACCTTCTGATCATCACCAAATTTGGAAACAACAAAGTAGAGACAACCAGCTTTCAAATTCAATTGGATTGGGGACAATCCAATGGTTGGATCCTAAAATATACTCGAACCACCGAAGACCGACGAAGTTGCCGAGAAGCAGTCCACAGCAGGTCGAGAGCTCCCACCTGCGGCAAAACACTAGTTCGCCACTCCTGGAGAGCACGGACCCGCTGCTAAACACCATTTCGCCACTTCTGGAGAGCACGGACCCGTGCCCAGAGCCAATTTCGCCTAAATCAAGTCGTTTCTTCACCCGAGGCCAAAACTGTCTTTTCCCATCAAACCCTAACTCGACCAAAATGAGTTTAAGACCTATAAATTCTTGTTTTACAGCCACAATTTCTTGACCCCCTTTTGTTACACTTTTAGACTTGATTTGCACCAAACTTTTGCTCTTGTTCTTTGTTATTTGTTTAGGGAGATATGGATTTCCCTTGAACCCTTTTGTTTGATTTCTTATCTATTGATTGTGCAATTCAGAAGCTCGATTTTGTCTTGCATGGTCGTGGCTGAGTAATCTCCTTACTGGGTATAGGGGTTTGAAGGGGATCTCATTGTTCGATTTTGATTGAGTTTTTTGGCTAGGATACCGATTAGGGTTCTTCGTTATATCCTTGTTGTTAATGCGTTGCTTGACTAACCGTCTTAGCAACTGATATTAGGAGTTTTAGAGCCACGAGAGTGCTGAATCTAATCGCTTGACCTAGGGTAGACGAGCAAAACCGTCACAAGATTTCAGAAGTATACTTGTGGAGGAGTTGTGGGCGTAAACGACATTTGAGAGTACAATTCACTTCTTGCGCGGGCGGAGACGAAAGCTATCGTCCGAGTACTTAAGTGAGTAGGTGTGTAGGATTATGGGAGTAGACTACACATAGCGTACGTGTTCCAAGTTCAAGAACCCAAAGACGACAAAAAGTCGCTTTAGAAATCCTAGCGAATTCTCGGTGAAAATCGGCCATGAACCCTAAAGAATTCCCGATTGCCCAACGCTTCGTTAATTGATTTACAACCTTGAAATAATTATTGCTTGCTAATGTTCACTTAGATTATATTTATTTATTCGGTTAGTTTAGCTTAGTTTAGTCTAGTTCGCTTTCTTATGTTCTCGCTTAGTTTAGTTTAGTCTAGTTTAGTATAGTTTCGAGTTCCTGAAGAAACCATAACACTTATTCTCATCTTAGGTTTCCTTGCTAACTCTTTTTCTAAGGGCTCACAGAACAACATTCCCTCCATGTGGATCGATACCTTAAGTACTACAACGCACATCTGTGCACTTGCAGGTTTTAAGGTTTACAAATTTAAAACCTGAAGTTTCGGAGATGAATCCGATTCGCATCATACGTCTTGATATTGATGTATCTTTTGATTTAACCGTTGGATCGTTGTGAAATCACTTGGAATGGAAAGGTCGCTGATCCTTCTTGAATATCTCCAAAATTGGGTTGGATCAGACGGTGAGAAGAACCTCTGTGGCAGTTGAACTTCTGATGGTTTGACTCTGAGCCGAAAATCTTGTTTTTCTCCAATTTGCAATGTTTTTGCCTAAGTAACGTGAAAAGAGTCTTGAAACTACAAATATGCGAAAATCGTAATAAAAACATATATAAAAGCGAATAAAACACTTATTAAAGTGTTCTAAAATAGATAGTAAAATGGGTAAAAATACGGTGTTATCAATCTTACAACCTTTTTCCTTCTCAGATTCGTGTCACTCACCAAACAGATATGGATTCTGTTCCAACAGAGACTCTCCTGTCTAAACATGCTTCTTTAGCACCAAAGAAACCCAATGATGCTCACCAAGGAAGAGCCTTACAATTAACATCTTCCTCTCCTTTGCACCATTAACCAAGAGCCACGGTTTGTTTGTTTCCCCTGAGACATGCCTTGTCTCTCCTTAGACATGCCTTGTCTCTCCTAAGACACGCCTTGTCTCTACACAACCAAACTCAACCAACCAAGGGGAAGAAAGCTTTAGGGAAAAAGCTAAACGGCTCCACCCTTCCATATATCTTTAAAGCTCTTCTCTTTCTCTCCTCTCTTGATCTTGATTTTCCACTTTTAGATCTTAGATTTAGTTTCTCTCTCTTGTCTTGAAGAAGATAAGGTGAGTGGATAAGGTTGTCTCCCAACCACACATTTCACATAAGGGAAAAACATTCTTTGCTTTTTACACAACATGTGCTTGGTGAGAAACCAAAGCCCAAAGCCATGTGTTTAGCCCACATGGTGAAATCTCAAGAATACAAGACCAATAACTCTGAATCGTCTGCTTGGCCACTTCAAATTTTTCCAAGCAACCCCCGAGTTCGAGTGTGTCCTCCCCAAACTGAGGCTCAAATCCAATTGCATCGTGAAATGGCTGCTGAACTCGAGAGAGAGCTGATTGCTGCTTCCCGAATTGCTGAAAACGAGCAGATTCGTCATGATAAGCAACTTGCTCCTCAGTTGGCCTCACAAGAAGAAGGAAAACTTGTCTGGGAGGTGGGTGACGACGTGCCAAACAATAATGATGAAGTCGACAACGCCGAGGTCGATACTCTAACCGGCAACGTAAAGGGGCAACCCCTAAGTCCGTTAATAACTCTGGTTATTCGCTCTGCAGCCATCAGGTCGACTTGTTCCTCGGTGCAGTCGATTAACGATCTACAGGCGACCTGCGGATATCCGCTTGAAACGCTGTTCACCAGGCCTGGGAGGAATAAGAGGCCATTAGATACCCAGTAAGGACACATCTGTGGTACGAAGATTACTTTAGAGCTTGTAGGCTTAGGTTCCCCTTGCCCAATATTTTGCTCAAGTTTTGTGATAGGCGGAAGGCTGCGATTTTTCAACTTAACCCAACCACCGTGGTTAACATAACTAGGCTTCTTTCTTTGGGAGCCGAGCTCGGTGTTCCGGTATCCGTCCGGATGCTTGAAGAGTTAACCTCGGTTAACATCACCGAGACGAAACCTTGGTTCTTTTCGGCGAATCTGAAGCCGAGCTATGACATAATCACCTGACCAAAGCCGAGCAAGATTCAGGGTTGGGAGACGAAGTATTTTTTGTCCTGATTACTTCTCTTACCATGTCCAGCCCGGGCATAAATTGTAAGAGATAATGGAACTCGAATATTGGTAGAAGTTGTTTATCTTGCTTATATATACCGAGGTCTTATGCTTTAGTTATTCCAGACGTGCGTCCTCCTTTTTTTTTTAGTTCAGAATCATGTATAACGTTGTCTTTCTGATCCTTGGAAAGCAATTGTCAATCGTTTTAGATAACTGGGACGAGCTCGCCGGCCGGAAATTCACCGAGCACGTCTTGCCGCGAAGTCATAACGTTCTAACACTGGTTAGCTCAAAATTCCCAAGTGGAACTTTGATATGCTCAATTTAATACCCTAACAGTACTAAAGCAGTAGTTGTAGTCTAGCTAGGGGTCGAACACAAGGATCCACATAAAATCACTCAATAAATTATTAGAATCAAGCTAAGCTAAGCAATTCAGGTTAAGCAGAAAACAGGAAGTAGTAAACGATTTGTATTCAATGGGAAAAAGATAGGTTCAGGGATATTTCTCAGGAGATCAATGAATGCAAATAAACTAACTAATCAGGGTTCAGGTTAAGCACTGTTCTAGAACTCAAATCACTAAAATATAATTAACCAACTCTCGTTGCGAAAACTATCTAAATCTAAATCCTAGGAATTCCAAATCTCTTTGCGAATCCTAAATTCTAAATCAGCTTTAAAGTTCAAGTTTGATATGTTCACAAATTAATTAAACCAAATCTCTTTGCGAATAATCAATTTGCTCACCTAGGTTCTATCAGGTAATAAATCGCACTCTCGTGCCTAATCAATTATCCTAAGATCTAAGTTCTAGGGGATCAATCTAGAATCAGCTTTGAGAACAACCTAAGGTGAAGAACTAATTCAGATTATGAACCCTAAATAACTAATCAACCTAGCATTCAAAGAAATCCCTAATGAGAATCCCCAAACCTAACAAGAGATCTACTCAGACATGGAGATTAAATTAATAAACATGTTTGAATAAAATACTCTATATAAAATCAGAAAGATAAACAAGGTTTGAGATCTGATCTCGGACGAAGGGAAATCAGACTTGTATCTCTCACCAAAATCTCTCTTAAACTCTGGTAAAATAAAGCATAGAAAGGCATAACCTAAACAGATGGCTGAAAACTCCTATTTATAACCTAAAACACGATTTGGGGTCTTCTTGTAATTATCAGAGACTTCTGGACCAAGTTGCAATTCTTCAACTCTTGGAAAACTCGCGGGTCGTGTCTTGCTGCTATGGGTATCGATCGATACCAGGGGGGTGTCGATCGATACTGGCCGTGAAAACAGGTACTCAGCAACACGATCTTTAGCTCTGCTCCAAACTGCTCCAGAAAGCTCCAATACTTCCAATAATCCTCCGAACGTGCTATGACCTGTAAAAGACTCTAAAACACTACAAAACACTAGAAAAGACTCTATAAAAGGACTTATATCATGGCCTAAACAAGGTAAAAACCATGATATATAAACTCCCCCAGACTTAGCCTTTGCTTGCCCTCAAGCAAATAGAAGACTAAACAGAGAAAGAGGTTTGAAAACGCGGAGACTCACCTGTTCATGAACCATCGAAATGACCCCTTTTCCAAGTACCTAAATGTCACCTGATCAGCTTTTGATCTAACCACCATGTACTTTTCCGTAGACATTCGCAGCTTTTTCAGACTCCACACATTATCCCACAGCATTGTTCAAGTAAAGCCCTCATCGCCAGTTTCATCTCTGCAGTTAATATTCAAGAACCTTCTAGACTCTTTACCAGACAATATCATAACAAAGGAACCACCCTTTTCACACTTCTTGTATCAATTTCTCTCCCCCAGACTTATTTCTTATTATGTTCTTTCTTTTCTTCTTTTTTTTTATTTTCAGCTTTGCATATACATATTAAGGTATGAGACGCGAGTACTGATGGTGTTTGCCACCAAATCCCCGGTTCTTCCCTCTCTATGTATCAAAGGATGTAGGCGAATAATGTCATCATAGGAAAATCCTAGCCTCGCTTCCAAACCTTTGTGTGATCATTCCCTCTTAAGTAGAATAATGGGATCGCTGGAAATTTTCCTAACCCTCTACTTAGAACAAAATCATTTCAATCTTTTATGCTCTTATCTATCAACTTATAACAGGGGAGAGAGATACTATTACTCTAAACACATGGGTCAAGCTCTATGAATACTAACCACATTGATGAAGTGCAAAAATTTGGCTCAGGCTTCAGAAGAACTCTGCTGGAGACATGGATGTTTTCTAGTCAACTGGTCAGTCTTTGGATTTTTCATTAGTCGATCTAGAACTGATCCTGTAACACTGTGCACTCAAAAACCAAATCAAATCAATAGGTTCAAGCACATGATCATAATCTCCAACAAGTTTTGACTCAATAAAACAATTTTGACTCGATAAAACAACTGACTCTAAGAAAAACGAAAACAATGTCAGCAGACACCTCCCCCAGACTTGAACAACACTGTCCCCAGTGTTATCTAGCCTAGAGTAGGTAAAAGAAACAAAGGAAAAGGATAGAACGAAAAGAAACAAGAAATTACCTTGCTGGAACGTCAAGTATCGATCGACACACAACCTGGGTATCGATCGATACCAGGCTTAAATCGGCTTGACGAACCGTATTTTCGCGATCGGTGTCGATCGATACCAGTGGGGTATCGATCGATGCTTAGGCGATTTCCAGTTGCTCCTTGTTCATCCTGACACAGACTCAAAACAAACGAAAATAAAAACCAAAAATGACTCAAGGACAGACTCACCAGTGGGTTGCCTCCCACCAAGCGCTCGTTTAACGTCAATAGCTTGACTGTAACGCCTTTCAGGCTGTTGGTGCATCATCCAAAGGCATTATCTGCCCTGTTGGAATCTCGGCTTTCGCCCAATAATGTTTCACCCTCTGTCCATTGACAGTGAACTCTTCGCCCTTGCGATTTATCAGCACTACAGCACCATGTTGTCTGACTTCCTTGATTGTAAAGGGACCTGACCAACGAGTAGCTTAGTCTGATTTTCCACTTAGCGTACCTATCGTTGAATAATGTTGAAATGAATTGTGCTCCGTTATTTGTTACGATCTCGTATGGTATGTTGTGTCAGCATATGATGTATTTCGAAACGAATTTATGAACGTCACGACCGTGTATCTCAACGTATGATTTAGCTTTGACCCATTTGGTAAAATAGTCGGTCATGACCAAGTTGTACTGCTTCTGATTGGTAGAACAGCGTAGTAGACCGATGATATCCATTGCCCATCGCATGAAAGGCTAAGGGACCGTCGACGTGGTAAGTAGCTCGGTTGGGAGGCTTATCATCGAACCGTGTCTTTGGCACTCTTCCCACTTGGCGGCAAACTTCTCGCAATCCTCTAACATGTTTTGCCACTAGTAGCTTGTCTTCATTATTTTTAACGCCAAAGAGCAACCTCCGGAGTGATTTCCGCCTTCTCCGTCGTGTACTTTACTCATAACGTCGTGAATATCTTTACAGGTTACACATTTCAAGAGGATGCCTGACGCGATACAGCGGTATAGTTCGCCTTTGTGAACGATGTACTGGGCAGCTCGCATCTTGAGTCTCCGTGCTGCCCATATGTCGGCTGGTACCGTGCCTTCATATACGTACATTTTGATTTTGATGGTCTAGTCGTCGGGCTGATGTTTGCATATTTTACATGTCCTTAGCATGCATATTAGTTAACATTTTAGACCATTCGCATGTTAGTTCATATCTTTCTTTGTCATTTTAGTGTCTTTTAGAGTTTAAGGACTTGCATTTAGGTCCTAGTGAGTCTTGCATGTTTTGGAGTGGTTTCTAGGGAGCATGAAGGAGGAAGCATGAAGTTCAAAGGGATTCTCAGAAGACGCACCGATCCCTTCTGGGTCGGTGCAGTTGATCGGGGCCCGACATCCTAGAGAAGCCCCTTGATACAAGGCTTTTGCCAAGTTCATTTACTCATAATGCCTATGTAGCATAAGAGGATCGAATCCAATGGGTAGAGTTTCAAGCACAAGGAATGCATACAACTAAATGAGTTAAGCTAACAAGAGAGGTTTTAGTTTTCTAGCAACCTAAATGATTCAAATTAAAGGCAAGAACTCAAGTAAACAAAGCAAAAACGAGTTTAACAAATAGATAAAGGGAAAGCCCTTGGATGAGGTTATTGATTTCGGATCCTTCCATGATCTATCTAGATGTCATTTCACACAATCAAGCAATTCCCTTAGCCTAGAACACTTAAACAAGATTAAGCCACTTTCATGGTCTTAATCACTTTGTTAATCACCAAATCAAGAACAAACCATCGTTTGTGATAGGATGATTAACAAGCAATAAACATAGGTTCCTATGGCCCTAATACTCCTTAGACAACTACTCTCATAGGCTAAGAAAGCAAAATACCTTATTTGGTTCTTAAGGGAATTTCATCGAAACACCTTGTGTGCATGAATTCCCTAAGATCTAGATTAACTATATCTAGCCTAATCTAGCATTATGAACACCAAATAAGAGAGGGAAGATGTAAACTAAGTCCTAGACATCAAGATCTACCACGAAATTCACATAATCTACCTCATCCATGGGCTTAAAAAGAACTACTCACTAATCATGAAGAACACACCTAATCTTGTGAAAGTGGTGATGTTAATCATGAATAGGGAATAGAAAAGTGAAAGATTAGCGAGAGGTGAAAAGATATAACTTTAAACTTGCATAAATCAAAAGAATCCAAGGGAAAAATCTCAAGAACCCTAGTTTTGTTCTAGAGAGAAAAGGGAGAGAAAAATGGGAAAAAGCATAAAAAATGAGATAGATCTAAAAATCAGATCTCTAAAATATAAAAAGGTGTTTGCTTAGTTGGGTCGGACCCGGGTCAACCCGGGACAAACCGGGTATTGACCCGGCCGAAACTTGGATACGTCTTCAGTGAATCAGCCATAACTCCTGCACCTGAAATCCGAATGACTTGAATCCAACTTCAGAAGACAGACAACTCAATTATCTACAACTTCTATGAAGAACGCAGAAGCTGAATCGGAGTGAAAACCCTTCGTCTGGGTTGATCTTTCAGACGTCGTATTTGGAGCAGAACTCGTTTGGATTCCAGACAGACACGTCCTTGCTGTATTTGCCATATCTCTTGAACGGCCTATCGGAATTACATGAAACCACCACTCAACGAAAGCCAGCTCAATTGGCTAAGACTTTCAGGAAGATCTCAGATTAAACTGGGCACGGGACGGTGTTCATTTGGCCTGATCTTTCAGTCACTTCGGCTGGTATCTGCATCGATCAGTTGCATCGACCTGTGGTCGATGTAAAACTGAACATCGATGCAACTGGTTGATGTGGGAACAAGCTGGGTCGATTCTAAGGGTCTGATGTTGCATCCAACTGTTGCATCGACCTGTGGAAAGAAGCTGGGTCGATGCTAAGGAGTTTTTAGGGAGACAAGAGAAAGCTCATCGGCCAGGCAGAGACGTTTTCAGTAAATCCGCGATAACTCCTTAACCAAATGTCAAAATGGCCTGCATCAACTCCTGTAGACAGATGACTCACTCCTCTACAACTCCTATGAAGAACGTTGAGGCTGATTCATAACGGAGGGCCTTCGTCCAGCTACATCTTTCCGGCGTCTCGGATGGGCTTTGCATTCCTCTTTGGTCCAACTCTCTAAATATGCCCAATTGTCTCCAAATCACCTAAAAACACTCCTTATGCATGCTAGACTCACTAAAACCTAGTGAAAACACCTAATACTCTAATAAAGACCAAAATGCTATAAAAACTATGCAAGACACATGCATGAGACACAAAACACCAAATAATATGCATGCTAAAAGATGTAAAATATGAGATTATCAACTCCCCCAAACTTAAACATTTGCTTGTCCTCAAGCAAACAAGAATAAAGAAATGGAGAAAATAAAAATGGGAGCTCAAATCCAAAAGTACCATGAAAAGAATTCAACTCAATGTCCAAGTTACTAGCTCTAAGATGCAATCAAACAAGTCTACTCAAAAAAGAGGTAGCCATATTCGTCCCTATACTATTCAAATTCAAGCCTCAACCTATACAAGTATTCATGTCATCCAATCCTTTAACATTAATTAATCGTTTCAAGTGAATCATGCTCATGCAATGCAAGTGAATCCATTTGGCTAGGGTAAGGTCTTGAGACTAAGATGATCTCAAATATACGGGGTTTCACCAATGCAAGGGATCTCTTAATGAATGAGCAAGCTTTAGCAAAATGATAAGAGTAAAAGGCAATCTATGCATACAAGGATAGACTTACATCTATCCAATGGCCAAATCGTCTCTAACCCTAGCATATCGACCCATGAAGTCCTCATCCTAAGCTACCCTTTTCTCGCTTGGCCTTTTTGCCTTCATGTCCCATACGTGAACTTCTTCTTCCACTTCATCTTTTCTCACTTGGGGAATTTCTTCTTCTTCATTGAATCTTGTGGTTGCGTGCTTCTTTTTGTTATTTCTTTAGCGCTTCTTTCTTTCTTTTTCTTTGCCTTGCCTCATCATTTACCAATTGATGCCTTAGCCAATTTTTGGCTTTTTTCTTTGTTTCTATGAGGCTATAACTATCACTAAGAGCTATTCTTGATAACTTGCACTAACCACATCACAATATTGCATTCCCCTTTCACCTTCACTTTCTCCCTTTTGAACCCACTTCCTTCTTATCCACAATTCCATTAGTCACACATTTTCGTTCACACCAAACCCAAAAATTCCCTTTCCCACGAGCCTAGCCTAGTGTAGCCTTTGATGTTCGGCTAGATCTACATGCAATCTTATCCTTGTCGCCCTAAACTCAACACTTTTTGCCAAGCTTACTCGAAAAATTAGGCCTCACATACGCACACTAAAGATTTTGGCTTGAAAGGAGGGTAGGTTAAAGGTATGGTAAACCGTTCCAATGATGGGAATCAGCTACTTGGACTAGCAAAAGAGTGGTGAAAAGGATAAGAGAGCCCAAATATGTATATGGTAACCATGAATTCACTATGCAATGCACAAGCATGATAATTTCAATGTCAAAATTATGGTTTTCACTTAGGTAGGATTGAAATCAAATCAAGACTTGCTTTAGCTAAGACCCTAGTAATGAAACGCAAGATCGAAATATGGTTCATCCTTGATTTCAACACGAGATCAAAAGCATCAAACAACAAGCAACGAGGGCATTGAACCAAGTTCTAAATATGCTACTTTACAAGGATAAATCTATCATTGCTCCTAATGCTCATTCAAAGCTACCTAATATGCTATGCATCTAGACTCAATCCTATATGGAATGCACAAAAGTTCAAAATTTTTCAAATTTATTGAAAATGCATGACATGCATGACACTCAGGATGCAAAAGGCAAAATAAGATCACAAAACACAAAGTTAAATAACACATAGACCCTCCCCCAAACTTAAATTACACAGTCCCTTGTGTAATAGAAGCTTAAGAGAGATTTAAACAACGCATGAAAGAAAGAAAAAGATATGATTCTAAATACTATTCACAAAGTTTGGAGTATTACCTAGGAAATGAATAGAGGGAACGAGAATGATCACCTCAATCCTACACACCTTTGTCCTTAAATCCATGACCATTAGACCATTAAGAACCTACTCACACTAAGCAAACCCATCAAAAAGGACAAGAAAACATAGAGAAACATAAAAAGAAAGTATGTACAATGATAAGCTTGGGGTGTCTCCCAAGAGCACTTTGTTTAAAGTCACTAAGTTTGACTTTGGTTACCCTTTTAGGCGGGTGAGAGAGAAGTGTGAGCACTCCATGGTGGATCCTTGAGATCGAGCTTGAGCACCTTGCTCATGACTTCCTCAAGACCGGCTTCCCTTTTCTCCTTGAGCTCGAGAGTGAGAATTGCTTTGACCGAGGCAAAGGGCTTGGATCGACCTTTGCACTTGATCTTGTACTCAAACACTCCATCATTGTGCTTCCAAGGAGTGAGAGTCATCATAGAAGGTTGTCTTTGCTCGGACCTAAACCCATGAAGCGTGCTTGATCTCGTTCATGTTTTAGCCTTGGCCTTTGCTTTTTTCTTTGCACCCTTACTACCCTCAACGTCATTCTCCATTGTGGTGGGAGGAAGTGGTTCCAAGCAAGTGATCATGTCAACTTCCGAAGCATCCTTGTCATTACCATAACCCAAATCGTTTATCTCAAGAGACTTCTCTTCCTCTTCATAGACCATTGGGGGTGGAGCTTCTTCAACCATCATACAACTACCCACATACCTAACTTCTTCCTCACAAAGCTCATTATCCTTCATGGTGATTGTACCACAAAGCTTATTGGAAGAAGTTCTCATTTGGTAGAACACCTTATCATCCACATTCAAGAGAACTACCCTTTGCTCTTTGAAGTCCATTTTAGCACCGGTAGTGAGTAGGAACGAGGTTCCAAGGAGAAGAGGGAGCTTGTTGGTTTTTCTCATCTCCATGACCACAAAGTCCGTCGGGACTATGCAATTCCTAACCTTGAGTGGATAGTCTTCGAGGAGACCAAGTGGCTTCCTTGAAGAAGCATCTCCAAAGGTGATAGGTGATGGATGATAGGCGAGGGTTCTTATACCAAGACTCTTGAGCATCTCATGGGACATGACGTTCACACTTGACCCGGAATCACACAAAGCATCCTCAATCTCCAGATCTCCAAGAGAGCAAGCTATAGAGAATTTACCGGGATTACCAAGCTTGGGGAGAGACTTAGGCTCGATCCTAGTTGAGCTTGGTGAGTCTTTGCATTCAACCAAGGTCACGTTCTCATTCTTCTCAAGGGTCACTCCCCCACCTTGTTCCTCAATGTCCTCATTGAGCCTCAAGGGAGCTTGAGATCCATAGAGTAGAAGCTCTATCTCATTAGTGGCGGCTTCATAATCTTCAATGGGACGTGGCTCCTTTGAGAAGATGGCATTGCAATACTCCTTTGCTTTCCCATTTGAAGAGCTTTGTTGTACTTTGTCTCCATTGTTTCCCTTGGTCTCCATTTCTTTCACTTTGGAACTCAATGCCTCAAGCTTCTTGTGGAGATCATTGTATGAGCAAGCTACCTTGGTAATTATTTCCTTCATCTTCTTGCTTATATCCAATGCTCCACTTGCTTGGCCTTGGAAAAGTTGTTGAAGAACATTTTTCACATCAAGGTCTTGAGGCATGGAGTTAGTGCCTTGAGATTGTGGGACAAAGATTTGTTGATAACCACCTTGGTTTGGTTGGAAGTTGTTTTTGGGAGCATAGCTTTGTTGGTGATTAAGAGGGGCTTGAATTTGGTTGCCATAGGTGTTGTTGAAACCTCTTTGATAGCCACCATTGTTCCCAATGTAATGCACTTCTTCGGTGTTGCTCAAATCCACCATTTCTTCACCAACGAAGTGAACCGGTTTAGTGGAAGCATTGAGAAGCTTGTCCATCATGGTAGCTTTCTTCTCCATCATGGATGATTGCTTATCTAACCTCTCATGGAGAGCCATCATGGCTTTGGTTCGTTTTTGCTCCTCAAAGTCACTTGTGGCTCTTGTAGACCGGTCATAGTCATCACCATAAGTGCCATCACTCAATGCAAGGTTCTCTACCAACTCCATTGCTTCATTCACTTCTTTGCCCAAGAATCTTCCATTAGAGGCGGTGTCAAGAAACATGCGGATCTTGGGCAATGCTCCACGGTATAGAGTGCTTAGGAGTGAAGCATACGAAAATCTATAATGAGGGCATTGCGATGTATAGCTCCTAAACCGCTCCCATGCTTTATTGAAGCTCTCATTTGCTATTGAGTGGGAGAAGAACTTAGCTTGGCCGTTCTTGAGTGGGAGAAGAACTTAGCAAGGAAGTCGGTTTTGAATTGATTCCAAGAGGTGATGGAACCTTGGGGGAGGTTCTTTTCCCATTGCTTTGCCTTGTCTCCAAGAGAAAAAGGAAACAACCTTAGCTTGAAGCTATCCTCCGACACTCCATTCATCTTTGTCAAGCTACAAATACGGTCAAAGTGATCCAAATGATCAAGAGGGTCTTCTACCGCAAGGCCATGAAACTTGTTACTTTGCACCATGTTGATGAAGCTTGCTTTGACCTCAAAGTCATTGCATTCAACCGGAGGTGCATGAATCCCTTGGCGGTTGACATGAGCATTGGCCGAATCACCCGCTCCCACAACGTTTTGAGCTCTAGCATTATGGGCGGGTGGGTGGTGGTTTCCATTACCACCATATGCTCCTTGATGTGGAGCTTGGTCCACGTTTTCATTCTCTATATCCATATCAAACCTCTCAATGTGTTGAGCACGCCTTCTTTCTCTCCTTTCTCTAACCCCACGGTCCAAGAGGTGTATGTTGTCAATTGGTTCAACAAGGTTGTGTACACCTCTAGCTCTTGTCTTCATGTACCTACAAGAGAGAGCTTGGAAGAAAGATTAGTAACCAAAAGATAAGAAAAAGTCTTAATCTCAAAAAGAAGTAAAATCCTAATGTTGAAAGCTAGACCCAATTGACAACGGCGCCAAATTGATACAAGGCTTTTGCCAAGTTCAATTACTCATAATGCCTATGTAGCATAAGAGGATCGAATCCAATGGGTAGAGTTTCAAGCACAAGGAATGCATACAACTAAATGAGTTAAGCTAACAAGAGAGGTTTTAGTTTTCTAGCAAACTAAATGATTCAAATTAAAGGCAAGAACACAAGTAAACAAAGCAAAAACGAGTTTAACAAATAGATAAAGGCAAGCCCTTGGATGAGGTTATTGATTTCGGATCCTTCCATGATCTATCTAGATGTCATTTCACACAATCAAGCAATTTCCTTAGCCTAGAACACTTAAACAAGATTAAGCCACTCTCATGGTCTTAATCACTTTGTTAATCACCAAATCAAGAACAAACCATCGTTTGTGATAGGATGATTAACAAGCAATAAACATAGGTTCCTATGGCCCTAATACTCCTTAGACACTACTCTCATAGGCTAAGAAAGCAAAATCCCTTATTTGGTTCTTAAGGGAATTTCATCGAAACACCTTGTGTGCATGAATTCCCTAAGATCTAGATTAACTATATCTAGCCTAATCTAGCATTATGAACACCAAATAAGAGAGGGAAGATGTAAACTAAGTCCTAGACATCAAGATCTACCACGAAATTCACCTAATCTACCTCATCCATGGGCTTAAAAAGAACTACTCACTAATCATGAAGAACACACCTAATCTTGTGAAAGAGGTGATGTTAATCATGATTAGGGAATAGGAAAATGAAAGATTAGAGAGAGGTGAAAAGATATAACTTTAAACTTGCATAAATCAAAAGAATCAAAGGGAAAAATCCCAAGAACCCTAGTTTTGTTCTAGAGAGAAAAGGGAGAGAAAAAGGGAAAAAAGCATAAAAATGAGATAGATCTAAAAATCAGATCTCTAAAATATAAAAAAGTGTTTGCTGAGTTGGGTCGGACCCGGGTCAACCCGGGACAAACCGGGTATTGACCCGGCCGAAACTTGGATACGTCTTCAGTGAATCAGCCATAACTCCTGAACCTGACATCCGAATGACTTGAATCCAACTCCAGAAGACAGCCAACTCAATTATCTACAACTTCTATAAAGAACGCAGAAGCTGAATCGGAGTGAAAACCCTTCGTCTGGGTTGATCTTTCAGACGTCGTATTTAGAGCAGAACTCGTTTGGATTCCAGACAGACATGTCCTTGCTGTATTTGCCATATCTCTTGAACGGCCGATCGGAATGACATGAAAACACCACTCAACGAAAGTCAGCTCGATTGTCTAAGAATTTCAGGAAGATCTCAGATTAAATTGGGCAAGGGACGGTCTTCATTTGGCCTGATCTTTGAGTCACTTCGGCTGGTATCTGCATAATCAGTTGCATCGACCTGTGGTCGATGTAAAACTGAACATTGATGCAAATGGTTGATGTGGGAACAAACTGGGTCGATGCTAAGGGCCTGATGTTGCATCCAGCTGTTGCATCGACCTATGGGAAGAAGCTGGGTCAGGCAGAGACGTCTTCAGTAAAACCGCGATACCTCCTTAACCAAATGTCCAGATGGCCTGAATCCAACTCCTGTCGATAGATGACTCCTGGATCGGTATGGTCACCGAGAGATCCCTCAGCCCGAAGATAGAGGTTCCGGACAAGTACACCGATCCCTCCTGGATCGGTGCAGTTGATCGATGCAAACATTCCAAGGGAGACGCAAGGAGAGAAGAAGATCAGCACCGATCCCTCCTGGGTCGGTGCAGTTGATCGGTATTGCATCCGAGAGGAGGACCGAAGCAACATAAGGTTAGCACCGATCGATCCTGGAGCGGTGCCACAGATCGGTGCTAATCCAACGTCCGATCGGATGGCGCCGATCTAGCCGAAGCTCGCATCCCCCGCACCAACCAGCTCGCATCCGAACAGCAGACCTGCGGAAGACATTTTTGCACCGATTGTTTGCACCGATCCAGGGTCGATTGGTGCAAACCCTCCATAACCGTTTTTTACCCAATTCAACCGGGTCGATACCAAGTTTGTCCCGGGTCAACCCGGTTCGTCACTATTCACTATTTATACCCATAAACCTAATTTTCAGGGGATTATCTTATTTTTTTAAGGCAAAGAACCCCCTTTTGGTGATTTGCTAAGTTTTTATAAGAGATCTTGTTTTATTTATGCAATCTAAGTTTATTCAATTAAGTTTTCATCTTTCTTTCCTTAATCTTTGATCTCCCTAATCACATAATCATGGGATCATTAAATTCTCTTATGAGATTTGAGGGTTCTATGATGATTAGTGAGTAGTTTGCTTTAAAGCTCATGGGTGAGGTAGATTAGGTGTCTTCTTGATTGGTTAAGGATGTTTAGGATCTAAATCATCTTCTTCCTCTCTTATCTAAGACTCTTAATGCTAGATTAAGCTTGGAAAAGTTAGTTTAGACCTTAGGGCATTTCATGCACATAAGGTGTTTGATGAAATGCCCTTACAAGTTAGATAAGAGATTTTACTTATTTAGCCTAAGGAATTAGATGCCTAAAGAGTATTATGGACATTGGAATTGGATATTCATGCTTGTTAATTAGTTTTTCACAAATAGAAGTTTGTTCTTGATTTGCTAATTAACAAAGTTATTAAGACCATGGAAGTGGGTTAATCTTGTTTTGACATTCTAAGCCTAGGGAGAAATGCTTGTTTGTGTTATTTAGCATATCAATCAATGAATTCACCCAAGTCAATAACCTCACTCTAGAGCTTGCTTTAATCAATTGTTAAATCTCGATTAGTACTTGTTTACTTATTTGCCTTGCTTGAATTGAATTATGATTGCTAGAATTGAAACCAAACCAATCTTGTTGCTTAACTTAAATAATTCTATGTATTCTTGGTGTTTTGGAACTTAACCCATTGGATTCGATACCTCTTATACTACTTAATATCTAGAGTAATTGATATCTAGAAAGACGAAAAAGTCAAATATCAATTTAGCGCCGTTGCCAATTGG
Organism: Eutrema yunnanense; assembly: GCA_002933935.1. Taxonomy (NCBI): domain Eukaryota; kingdom Viridiplantae; phylum Streptophyta; class Magnoliopsida; order Brassicales; family Brassicaceae; genus Eutrema; species Eutrema yunnanense. The sequence continues at coordinate 91,007 of PKML01041177.1, read as the reverse complement.
GTTTAGCTTTCAACATTGAGATTTTAGAACTTATTGAGATTAATCTTTCTTTTTATTTACAGTTACTATCTCCTTCACTCTCTATTGGTATCTCTCTATCCTAGGTGTATGCATACGTGTTCTCGAGGCAAAGACAACCTATTTGAGCCAATTGACGACATCCACCTTCTAGACTGAGGTCGTAGAGCTAGGAGAGCAAGAAACCAAATTCAAGAGGTTGCCGATTTGGGTATTGATACATCATGGTTTTTACCCCGTTTAAGCCATGATATAAGTCCGTTTTATAGAGTCTTTCTACTATTTCGTAGTGTTTTAGAGTCTTTTACAGGTTTTAGCACGTTTGGAGCATAATTAGAGATATTGGAGCTTTCTGGGCATTTTGGAGCTTTCTGGGCATTTTGGAGCAAAGCAGATTTCGTGTAGCTAAGAACCCGATTTGAAGCATCAGTATCGGTCGATACTCACCGAAGCAGACACGACCCGTGACTTTAATGAAGAGTTAAAAAATTGCAGAATGGTACATAAGTCTTTATTATTTACAAGAAGCCCCAAAACGTGATTTAGGTTATTTATTAGGATTTTTACAACCACTTTGAGGGTTATGCTTTATTTTACTTTGGTTTTGTGAGAGAGCTTATATAAGGGAGACAAGTCTGAAACTCTGTTCGTCCGAGAGAAGATTTTGAACCCTCTTGTTACCCTTTCTGATTTATTTGATGATTTATTCAAACATGTTTATTGTTTCAATTTCCATGTCTGAGTAGATCTCTTGTTAGGTTTACGGTTCTCATAAGGGTTATCTCTGAATGCTAGATTGATTTGTTATTAGGGTTCACCATATGAATTAGTTCTTCGCTTTAGGTTGTTTGCAAAGCTAATTCTAGATTGATCACCTAGAACTTAGATCTTAGGATAATTGATTAGGCATGAGAGTGCGATTAATTACCTGAATGAACCTAAGGTGAGCAAAATAATTATTCGCAAAGAGATTTGGTTTAGTTATTTTGTGAACAAATCAAACCTGATTTAAAAAGCTGATTTAGACTTTAGGATTCGCAAAGAG